>JAOXNR010052440.1:0-16566 GCA_028571225.1 Parsonsia alboflavescens | reverse complement strand
AAAAGCTAAAAGGTCAATTTGGGTATAGGATGAAATTGGATCAACCCATTTGGGTAGAAATGAAATGTTTATAGAAAATGAGTAAAATTGAAATTGGGTCAATCAATTTGGTTATATTTGGAAATTAATTGACTATTTAGTTATACATCTCTTTGATCCTCAATGAAATCGAAATTCAAAACAAGCATCACCAATTGAATTTTAAAGTTACGAGGTCATCTTCCTAAAAGTAACTAATTGTGAAATAGGCCAAGCGACCTACTGGGGGCCTACATTTGGCCTAGCTTGATCAGGCATAGGATTATGCTAAGGCTTTTTGTTAGGTCTGTTCAATGTCAAAGGCCAAACTTAGGCCGTGCGCTAGATTTGTTAGGCTTGTCAGTTCGGCTTGTGTTTATTTCCATTTTTTTAAAAAAAAAAATCTTTTAAAATATATAAATAAATTGATAGATAATTTAAGATTTAAACATATAACATATGAGTTGTGATAAAATTTTCAAATTCATTATAATTACTTAGCACATTTTTTTATATAATTAAGTATTTGTATGGTTTAAATTAGAAACAAAAATTAAAAATTTTGAATTGTTGAAATATTGTATTTCTTTTTATTTGAAAGTTGTACTGTAATTAATAATATTTTGACTTTCTTTTTTTGAAAGTGTCCAAATAAGTAGACGAAATTAGCTTTAATTTTTAATTCCTTATTACTGGTAGCTAGTACCTACAAATATATTTAATCTAAATTCCTGAGAATCACAATTTAAATTTTTGTCTTTATTATTGTATATGATATAATAAATTGAATTATGTAGTTTTTTTATCTTATATTTGAAACAAGTTATTATAATTTAGATTATTTTCTAATTTTTTGTTCATTAAATATAAGGATCAATACTCTCTTTTTTTATGGTATAATATATCAGATTTATAAATTGATTTTTTAAAACTGAAAAATATACATGCTTTATTAACAAGTTAGGACAGACTTTTGAACAGGTCAAATAATAAACTTATAACGGGCCACAGGCCAAGCTCAAATCAAATAACTATCTAACAAGCCTGACCTATTAAGACAAAAGTCTGGCCTAACCTGACTTATTTCCACCCTAAAAGTATCAAGTGAATAATAGTAAACATGTGCTTAGTAAGGTTGTTATCACAGCATTTTAGAAAAAGAGTCAAAGCTAGGGTCGTAAAAGAGTCGAGTTGAGTTGAGCCAAACCGAATCTATCATGCTTGAGCTTGACTCCTTTATATTTTTTTAGACTCGAGCTCGCTCGAACTTTAAAATTCAATCTTGAACTCGACTCATTAAACTTTAAAAGGTTGGGCTCTTTTTAGTGCAATCAAAAAAAGCTTGGGGTTTTTGATCGTTTGAGCTCTGCTAGAACCAAAGTTTGGATTCGTTTAAATTTGTTTCTGTGCGTTAATTTATTTTTCATAAAACTTTAAGAAATAATATTGTACAGAGTATATGAATAAATATATTATATAATAAATAAATAATTTTATATTTAATAAATAAGTTATATTATACTCCATTCGTCAGGAATTGAATGTCCCATTTTGTTTTGCACAAATTTTAATAAAATGAGTTGACTTAGTTATTTTACACTTGACTATATCAATTTCTTAAGAGGTTTTAACTAATTTAGGAAATGGAATATTCATTTCTAGACAATTCAAAATGGAAGTGTGGATATTTAATTCAGGATGGAGGGAGTATATATATTATAAATAAAATATTATTTATATTAAAAGCACATTTAGACTCATGTACATAACGAATTGAATACATATGAATTTGGCTCGACTCATTTAACAAGCAAGTCGAACCAAACTCGATTAAAACAAGTCGAATTCAAACTTTTACCTAATCAATTTCAAATCGTTCATGAATAGTCTCGTCTCATTCTCAACACCTGTAGTCAAAGCCTTATCAGAAACTTATTTTGGTTTCTTCTATGATGAGAAGAATTAGACACTTAGCCTGGAGTGGGAAGTTGGCGAGTTTTTTCATCTTGCTCTTGTAACTCACAAAGTATAGACTTTATATTTGGCTGTTGGCATTGTCTGATTTTTCAAAATTTGATAGGATTTCATTCATAGGAAAAGAGGTTTATTGTTGAAACTTGAAAGACTTGAGAAATTTTTGGGCAAAAATCTGTTTGGGTAAATAATTAAAAGGTGAAATGAAATATAACCGTGTTTTACCCATTTTGCCAATTGCTCTATTGGGCCAAAAAATGAAATCGTTAACTTTAAGGCTAAAAGGGAAAAATTGATGAGTTTAGTCCCTAAAATTTTAAGTTTTGGTAGTTATGATCTCCAAAATATTTTGGAATTGTAGTTATGGTATTTTTAATCATTTCTAGTATAAAATCCGACCAACCTCCAGTCAGACTTAGGATTTTGATTTTAAAAATTTTGAAGGACAAAGGACAACTCGATCATTACATGTAAAAAATACTAGATCTAGCCTATTTGCCCTTTGTCCTTCAAATTTTTTAAAATCAAAATCCTAGATCTGGCTAGAGGTTAGTCGGATTTTATGCTGGAAATGATTAAAAGGATGATAACCACAATTCGAAAATATTTTGAAGATCATAAAAGACAAAAAAAAACCTTTTGGACCATAACCACCAAAACTTAAAATTTTGGGGATTAAACTCACCAATTTTCTGGCAAAAAGGTCTTACATTGCAAATCATAGAAAATTTAGAAATCAAAAAAAGTTAAAAGAATTAACTGGCTAAAAATATACTCCCTCCGTCACTAAATATAAATCAATTTAACTAACTTTTCTTGTCACTAATTATAAGTAATTATTTTTAATTAATTAGCTTTTTAAGGGTATTTTTTCTATATTACTCCTTTAATAATATACTCACGAAATAGTATTCAAAATTTTGAAAAGGTAATTAGAGAGCATTTTAAGAAAAAGAAAGCAAAATTAATTTTTACAAAACGACGACTAGTGATTTATATTTAGTGATAAGAAGTAATATTTTGAAAAAAAGTGAGGCAATTTTGCAAATAAAATAATCATGTTGCACCGACGGAAAGTTTATTTTATTGTCGATCGCTGGAAGAAAAACTTCTGACAATTCCAGGCAGCCGATCTTTTTCTCGGTTGCATTTGGTGAGACGAGGAGTGGGGAATTATGGTACGCCACTGCACTTGCAGGTGACGGTTGGGGCAATTTAAAGCATTGGTTCCAAGGAGTAAATGGTTGTGTACTTACAAAGTTCCCCAAAAAAAAAAAAATAATAATAATTGTTTTGGTTGAGATTCAATTTTAAATTGAATTGTTAGTCAAATTATGATTCAAATTATATTCTTTTAGTCAATTTGGTTTCTGAAGTATTTTTTTGGTCAAATTAAGATTCAAACTATGCCTTTTTGGTATTTTTTTTAATCTGTTTAGTTCTTAAACTATTTATTGGTTGGTCATTTTGATCCTTTCAACAAGAATGTTCAAAAAATTCAATGGAATTTTGAATTAACAATGGATTAACCAAATTGAGGAAGGCATTTCTATCCCTACATGGTTCATTAAAAAAATTTTAAAAAACGATTGCCATTACTGTTCATCTTCTCGGATTGGAAGCCATCATAAACCAAGCACTCTACCAGGACATTGAGAATTGTGTGTTTTAGAAAAATGGGTCACCAAAGTTCTTGGACCCTCAACAGGATAGACAAGCACAATTCCAATCATTTGTTGCTTTGAGGAATTTGAATGAAGTGTTAAGAAAGGGCACAAAATACTACAGCGAAGAGTTCATTAAGTTCTGTGATCAGCAAATGAGTTACATTATAACAACATTGAATTGGACAAGGCCACGGCTTGAGCAGCTTCTTCAAGCTTTCTTTGTTTCTGCAAAATGCATCTGGCTGCTGCATTTGCTCGCGTTTTCTTTCAATCCCCTGATAGGGATTCTTAGAGTTGAAGAGAACAGAAACTATGATCCTCATTTCATGGAGGATATGTTCATGGATAAGCAAAAATCCCCTCTTAGTTTTGAGTAGCTGGAACCATTCTATTTTTGTTCTTCTTCACATTCTTAATCGTAGAAGATGAACAGTGTTGGGATCTTTTTTTTTTTTTTAAAATGATCAGTACAATGATGACAATGTCCTCCCCAATTTGGTTAACCCATCGTTGATTCAAAATTTCGATGACTTTTTTGAACGTTCTGATCAAAAGGATTAAAATGACCAATCGATAAATATTTAAGTCTTGATTTAGTTAAAAAAATACTTTATGGACCAAAATGATCAAAATGATGTAATTTGAGTCCTGATTTAATAAATTATTCATTTTAAAATTTTCAAAGGAAATACGCTCTCAGATTCATTATATAAGTTGCTTTAAACCTTTAAAATTATTTTATAATATCAATTGTTTTATAAAATCTTATGCATATTTATTTTTCTTTTTTTTACTTTTACCCTTGTAATTCCTTATTACTTAAATTTTTGAAGTAGTTTAAGCGAGAAATTTGTTGATTTTTTAACGGAGTCAATACAATATTTTTTAAATCGTTTATATATTTCGATGAGAGATGATAATAAATAAATGCTCATACTACTAATGTAAATGCAGTGGAAGGATGGGAAAGCGTAGGGAGGGATGGGTTTACAGCAAATGGCTCCCACTTTTGTCGACGACCACCTCTTTCAATCATCTGCTCCATAAAGCGATGCACATGTTCTCGTGCTGTTAGTTTTTGTTTCGGCTTTTCTATTGCTTTTTTTTTTCCCTTTACTTAAAAAGTCCCTTTGTTTTTTTTTTTCAATGATATTTTTGGATTTGTTTGGTTCTCAAGGAAACGGAGAAGAGAAAAAAGGAAAAGGTATATCTAAAAAAAAAACACGTTCTTTTGTTTAGAATTGAACTTTTTCATTTTGAGTCTTTGACTAAATCAAAACTTAAAATATGTATTTAACTTTAATAAAAATTATCAATTTATCATTTTATTGATATAATTTGGGTTGACTGATATATTATCAACCATTCTCATTTATCAAATTATATCCTTAACCTTTTATTAAAAAAGGGAAAAGATATATCATATGTGCTCTTAAGCATATACCTACTTTGACATTGCATTTATAAACCACACATGAGGAATAAATGTAAAATAATTATAGAAGTGCAATCTACGTTTATAAAGCTTTGCAATGATATACTACATCAACCATTACACTCCTCTCATAATTAGGGGAGTATTAATCATTAAACATGATTACTTACTATACAATAAATAAATTTTACACTATAATGAGTATGAAATGATTGTAGAACTGTTGACAAGACATAAATCTTTCTTGTAGACTTGACTCGCGAAGATTCTTGTCACTTTGCCGACCCAATTCCATTAATCGATCGTTCTGCCACGTCATTGACAATTGACACCATTGAAGTAAGTGGATATAAGTTTCTTAAAAAGGTTATTAATGAAATTTTATACAAAAATCTCTCTATTTTAAAAACAAGACATTCAAATATAAACAATTTAAAATAGAAATAAAGAAATTCAAATTTAGACAAAGATAGTTACATTTATTTTTATATTACTTAATATTTTAAAACCTTTAGATACAAGGAGAAAATACACTTAAGTGTTTTCTAATCCCTTCATATTACCAATTGGAAGGACACGATACTACTCTCTACTATCTCTCTCTTTTTCTTCCGGCTTCCAAACTCTTCTGCCTTGGGATGTTATTTTCCTTGTTTTGTCATATACAAACCGCTATTGGAAGAGGAATAAGTTGTTGCTTACGCTAATTTTAGTCACCCAACGTTTAGTCTTCACGTTAAATATATTTTTCCTTCCCAAATTCTAAGTGTTAATGCATAATAATTGATCTTTTCCATCGGAAAAGGTGTAAATAGTTTACTTACCTAATTATTCACATTTTCCTTCCAAATAATTCATCCAAACACCACCAACTAAACATAGAAATATAAGTGATTTAAAAGTGTTTCATTTGTACTCATCAAAAGCTAGAGTATGCAGGAATATCAAGTTAAACTCACAACCTTTATTATACAAATTTTACCATCAAATCACTTAACCACATCTTTAAATGCCAATAATTATAAGTATGGTAATAAAGAATTTAGAGTAAAAAGCAAACTTCCGTAGGTGGCCTTACAAACGCACATAGCTTGATAAAAAAATTTGGGTAAACTAACTTTTTATTAAATCAGTTATGTTAATCATTTTTTTAATAAAATATAAAATATTTCTATTTTTAATCTCTAACGTCACTTAATATTTTCTCATTTATTATATAAAATTAAAATTATCTCTATTTCTATTTTAAAATATTTGAAATTGAATTTTCATTTTTAAAATAAATAAATTTTTAGTGTAAAGTTTCATTAATAATTTCTTTATTTAAAGGATTTACATATATTTGTCTAGAGTTATCAATAGTGATTAAATTTACTCTTTAATTTAATATTAATAAGAAAAACTAAACTAGTAACTTTACAAAAATTAAATTTACTCTTTAATTCTTTTATCGAATTAAAATGAAACATTTATTCTCTCCATCATTAAATATAAGTCATTCTAATTAACTTTTCTAATTATTAATTCTAAGTAATTGATATTAATTAATTAGGTATTGGATGATATTTTTTCTATAATACCTTCTCCAATGATATAGTATGAAATGATGTTCAAATTTTTGAAATGTTGATGAGATGAGATTTTAGAAAAAAAAAATTTTCCTTAAATTTTATAAAATTAAATTTGATAACTTATATTTAATGATTTGAAAAAATAATGTTTAATAGAAACTTAATGAAAGGAAACCATATAAAATTTTTATTACTGTGACAAAGAATAGTATAAATGTTGTGTTCGAAATATTTTTTTTGTCGTCGGATTTCACGGAGAATATCAACCAACGCTGTCTCAGGCGATATGGAAAGAAGTGTTTACTGTAGCTTCTCTCTCCCCGCAAACAAGCGGAGGTGGAGATCGAAGTCCTGAACCCTTTTCACATTATCCATTTGATGATAAGGATTGTGCAGAAATTTTTCCTGCGATGATCACATGCCGTCCGATCTGGTGGTAATCACATTGCCCAGCCCAGTGGGCCTACAAGGGTGAATCTAGACAAGCAGGTGGGTTGTCAAAAAACGTGACCCCACCGTAGGCATGAATCATATATCGCCCCTGCCCCAATAAAGTCCTCACAACAGAGATTGTTACAAACAACTCCACCGATCTTTTTTCTTGTGCCGAATCGCTTTCCTCCTCCTTCTCCTGCACTGTCAAGACTCAAGAAACGGCTATGGCGAAGTTCCTGGCTATGGTGCTTCTGGCTCTCGTTGCCATTTCCATGCTTCACGAAACTGCGGTGAGTTTGCTATAATTTTCTTACTCTTAATTGAGAGGAAAAAAAAAAAAAAAAGATACCTATATATTGTGCCTTCTTTCCTCATTCCTAATCTTGCATAATGGGGCATTTGAGCTTCTTCTGTAAAACTAAAATCTTGCAGGTCCTGGCTTCAAAAGGAGGGCATCATCACTCAAAGGTCACCTTCACAAATCCCATTTGTTATATTCCTCTTATTCTCTGTAATTTGCATACATATTCAGAATCTAAGTACATTATTAATTTAATCTTGTTGCTCACATTTGGGAGTTCGGTTTGCCTTTTCATTTTTCAGAATCCGTATGGTCCTGGGAGCCTCAAGACTACTCGTAAGTGCTCATTCTTTTCAGTTTCCCTGGTAGTATAACTTTTCCTCTCAAATTTTCCAGTTCAACCCTTGCAATGTATTATTCTCTGAGACATTTACAACTCATACCTTGAATTAATATGCTCAGTTTCTTTTTACTGATCATTTTAGTTGATTAATTTTATTTTAAAATAGGAATCACAGACATTTATTGAAAATTTTTCACTCATATCCTTTTAATAGGATTTGAATTTATTTAAGCATTATTTATTTATTATAAAGAATATTTTAATCTAAATAAATTATTAATTACTCAAATAAATATTACGTTGTTGCACCTTCCAAAACCTTAAACGATTAAAAAGACGAGGGAGTAATACAGGAAAGCTTTTAACTGACCGGCAGAGTCGTGTATGAAAGGTCAGAGAAGTTTGACAAGTAGTCAAAAAGTGGTAGTACTAGTAGTAATGGTGTTACTTTTTTGGCACTTTGACCAGAATGCCCATCACAGTGCTCGAGAAGATGCAGCCAGACCCAGTATCACAAACCATGCATGTTCTTTTGTCAGAAATGCTGTAGAAAATGTCTTTGCGTTCCCCCAGGTTTCTACGGGAATAAAGCGGTGTGCCCCTGTTACAAC
This sequence comes from Parsonsia alboflavescens, assembly GCA_028571225.1. Lineage (NCBI taxonomy): Eukaryota > Viridiplantae > Streptophyta > Magnoliopsida > Gentianales > Apocynaceae > Parsonsia > Parsonsia alboflavescens. The sequence continues at coordinate 8,211 of JAOXNR010052440.1, read as the reverse complement.
AACTGGAAGACCAAGGAAGGAGGTCCCAAGTGCCCTTAAGATCTTGGCCCACCCCTCCCTCAGCACTTCCCCTTTCCGGCCTATTATGATTAATTATAACTACTACTACTACTTCATTTTAAGGTCACTTTGCCATTAACCGCAGCATAGTTATGTATTTGATTTTGCACCGGAGGGGGGAGTGACTGTGACTTTTGGGTATGTAATTGTTGGTCCGATCACTTTATTAATCTTCCAGAATGACTGTGACTTTGATCTGGATCTGTAATTGTTGGTCTCGTTAGCTGTCCAATCTTAATCTGAGTAAATGATTATCATTGGATCAATGTGTTTCAATGGACTCTCCTATAATTAATGACCATTCCAATCAAGTAATTCCATTTTTAACTTTTGATGGATACAAAAAAGTTAAAGATAAATATTTCTATAAATATATTTTATAAATCAAACTTTAAAAAAATTAAGGGATTGTTTATGAGTGTACTATGAAATGTAATACAAGTGTATGGGAAAAAGGAACAAAAAAACCCGGTGAACTAATCGAGCAAATGGGTTATGGAACGGGTGAGTGCATTTAGAGTAAACCCGATAGGAAAATGGCTATGATCTGCATTGCGAATGAGTTCAGTTATCTGACACATTTGCTGGCCTAAAAGAATTAAGGCTTCAATGTTTGCGGTGTCCACAAAAACTATGATGGTCTTGTATTTTATTTCATCATAAAACTCACTCCACAGGTCCAAAGCTGGAAGTTTATGGGTTTCCAACTCAACAGTTTGTGTACCATTTGGTTTCATGGGGTTAGATGTTTTTTCTTTTTCTTTAAGTCGTTCGTCGATGTTTTCTTTAAATACAATTAATTCCCAAATATATCCAAATGGCTTTACCTATTTTCAATTTTATCCACTTTCTGAAAACATTTTAATTCTATCCAATTGGGTTGCCCAGTTTCAACCTATACCCAAAAGTAAATTTAAACATTTTTGGATAATAAAAATTATAACAGAAATGGAAAATTACTTCCTTAACCTTATACTCAAATCGAGACAAGGGCACCAACAGTTCCATTTCTTCCCATTTCGAGACCGACTCCCCACCTTCTTCACCGCCAAACAACCGAAACTCTCCACTCTACATATTTCTTCTACTCTCACCCATTTTCTTTCCTTTCTTCCCTTCTTCCACTCTCATTTTCTTCACTTCTAACTGAACCTGCCCCTCATTCCATTTTCGCGACACACATCGGTAGAATCCACACTCACGCGACGTTGCCATTTGCCGGTAGATCACTTCATAGTCGTCTTTGTCGCTGCCATTACTAGTAGGTTTTCTTCAAACTTAAACTTTGATTTTGTGTCGAATATGCTAAATGTTGTTTACTTCGATTTTGTATTTTGTTGCAACTGTCTCGGACAATCATGCATGAATTTGAAATTGTATCTCAAAATTGTTTATTGTATCTCGAACTTGCTTGAATTTGTCTCGAAATCATTTGTTGGGTCTTGAAATTGTTTGGTTATGTCTCAAAATTGTTTGAAACTGTCTTGAAATTGTTTGCAACTGTCTCGAAATTATTTGGTTGTGTTTTGAAATTGTTTGTTATGTCTCGAAATTGTTGGATTCTGTATTGAATTGTTTGTTGTATCTGGAAATTTTTTGTTGCATCTGGAAATTGTTTGATTCTGTCTCTAAAGGGTTTGATTGTGTCTCGAAATGTTTCTTTGTGTCTCGAAAGGGTTTGTTATGTCTTGAAATGTATAAATTGTCGCTCAAAATGACTTGGTGTCCAGAAATGACTACTGTGTATCTCGAATTATTTACTTTCTATTTCGAAATGTCTGCTGTGTGTCTTGGAAGAAATGTAATTGAAAGTCTGAGTAAATTTAGAAACCGTATCTCGAAATGTGTTGAGTGTGTCTAGAAATTATTTCTGTGTGTCTCGAAATATTTTGTGTCTGTCTCTAAATTCTTTATTAACTAATTTAGAAACTAAATTGCAGAGATATGGATCCTATTCATCACACCTTTCAATTCTGACACGATCCCGTTGTGCCTACTGGGAATACTCTTTGTGCACACGTTAAGTTTTCGATCGTTACATAGATCGTGGACCTGCTATGACGAGATGGGGCTCTGGAGCGTTTTTAGAGGGGGCCTTTCGAATACATGATGGATCAGAGGGGATCGAGTTAGGATGGAGCCATGGCTCGATTGATTGGGGTAAATCCGATTCCTCCACGGATAATCTTGCAGAGGTGGCAGGACATGGCTGTGGGATAGCTGCCGGTTGATGATGCCCTCAGATTTTCATACAGCGTCATCATAGGTCATTGAATCCTGACTCGAGAGTAGATTGCAGACATACCCTTTTATGGATGGAGGCTGTTGGACGAGTTGGAGGCTATGGAGTCGTCCCCATAGGGAACGATCGGGTGGAGCCATACAATACACTCCTATCGACAGGCCATCCAAGAGGACTCTCCAAAGAGACACTTGTACGCCAACGGTTGGGTGTTGCTGGAAAGTTTTTATATTATTAATCACATTCGTTTATCAATATTGTTTTTTAAACTCTCTAAACAATGATTTGAAATTTTTTTATTCTTATCTTTAATTAGTGGTGGGCATACGATCATTTCTCATCCTTGCATTCTAAGTTGTGTAAGGATGCTCAGGTTTCAGCTTGACGTGGTTCCTTCCAAGAAGGGCCACGACGCTTGAGGTGCCTCGCCCTTCGAGTTCCCCGACTTGGAGAGGGGTGTGGCCCAAGCTACTTGACCAGGTAAGTGAATACCTTATCAATATTCACTTTCATTTATAAATTAGTTATTTTCACGAAGTCAAACTGCCAATCATAGTTCTGTGCTAGCTCCTCGTATATCGAAGTTGATCAGGTGGAGCGACTATAGCCGTACTGGGCCTATTTCGATTGCACCGGACCCTCTTGTGGCCTTCCAACAGAGCTTCTACCAGTAGGAAGATTGACGACCACATCATCCATACCTGCAATGGAATTCAAAGACGAACACAAGGGCACAGGCTGTATCGAAGGTGCATTTCTATCCTTAGCTTTTCCGTGTGAAATGAATGACCACAATATAGAGTGTAATAATGAGCCCCAATTTCCCTATAAAAGTGAATTAAGGTAAATGAGTTGTGGAAATATCTAATTACATGCTTATAGAATAAAAAAAAATCGAAGAATTGGGTCTCTCATGGACCACACTTGGTCTCAAATCTCGAATGGAAAACACTTAAGTCTCGAATGGAAAAATTGTGTCTCGAATGGACCACACTTGGTCTCCAATTTTGAATGGACCATACTTGGGTCTCGAATGGAAGTTATGGGTCTCGAATGAAGGGTATGAATCTCGAATGAACCACAATTGGTCTCAAATCTCGAACTTTAAGGTCTCGAATCTAGATTCTCTTGTCTCAAATCTCGAATGGATTACTCTAGGGTCTCGAATCTCGAATCTCATTTCTATAATGGACCTTTTTCTCTTGAATGGACAACTAATGTCTCGAATGAACCTTTTAATCAGATAAGTCAAGAAATAGACCAAAAATTTACCTGGCAACAGCAATGGTATGTTTGCAAGGTATCTCTTCCACTTCCCATCTCCGACATCCACAAGTCTTCTGGAGGATATCCACCAAAACATTTGGTTCCTTTAGTGGATTTCCTACAACATATTCCTCTCTATTCCAAATGGATGTAGTCCGTAGCCTTTCAAGGTCGACTTTCATAGCTTCTTCTTCAATTCTTTCCACAGCTCGCTTGGTGATAATATCGGGTATTATAGCTGCTACTTCCCTACGTTTGTTGAACCAAGCCTGACACAAACTCCTAAAACACTCATGTGCAAATGTAATGGGCAATTTCTGAGCTTTCTTGATCACGTGGTTGAAGAATTTCACGATATTGCTCGTCATTTGGTTATAGCGATTGTTTGGACAATATGCCCGTGACCAACCCGGGCATCCTACCTCGACATCCAACCAACGATGAACTCCAGGGTGCATCTCTTTAATGTTTCCAAAATTGTGGTCTTCATAGGCATATGAAGCATTTTTAAAACGAAGTGTAACCTGAGGATTTTTGCACTTTGTCTTTAAGTTTTCCTTTAGATGTCGATAGCAGAAGGCTTGTGGAACCTCGGGATATACTGTCTTCACTGCATGCAGTATGCCTTTGCGACGATCAGATCCGATAACCAAATTATCCCGCAATCCATATGCAGTCCTGAATCTTCTCAAGAACCACGCCAAAAACAAAAGCATGGGGAAAAAGTTTACCCATTTCCATCTGCACAGATAATTGCATAAATTTTTCTCTCACACACACCTTTCAAGTGTGTTGCATCTATGACAATTACGGGCCTCATGTACTTGAAACCCTCAATCGAAGGACCAAGTGCACAGGATAAGCTCAGAAACTGCTCATCTCGTATATGTATACTGGTTACCATCCCCAGTAGTACATGCTTTAACATGTGGAGGTATGAAGGTAGCTGTCTGTATGAGTTTTCTGGAGTTTCATAGGCTATATCTTTAGCGCGCTGTAAAGATCGCAGCTTTGGTGTATCCGAGCTTCACACCATAATTCTCCTGTATGTCTTGAATTACATTTTTGGGGTGTGATTCGCATCGACGAGTTTACTAGCATATAGACGACCAATCGTTGTTGAACTTACACTCCTGTTTTGGCTTTGTTGTACAGTTTGGATACAGGTATGAGTCAAGACAAACTTGTGAATAACCCAAATCTGGCATCCAGCACTACTATTTGCACGTATCATGAAAGTACAATCTTTTTGGTTCTTACACCATGCCTCAAATCTTCCCTTATCTGAACGTACCACGTGATATGGAAATCGATTATTAAGTGAATATTCACCGACTGCCGCTACCAGTTCATTCTTATTATTAAAGACTGCATCCTTTCCAATGAAACCCACCGGTGGAACAGTATCATGTTCCAAAAAACGGACCTCTTCGTAGTCATTCCAAACCATGTTTGCAAAGTGAGTAGAAGGGTACGGTATAAATTGTTCAAATGGAATCACCTGCCTCATCCCATCATGGAAGTTGTCATCGTTGTCACCATTGTCATCATCATCAACATCATTATCAGCCTCAACGCTGTGAATATAGTCTTTATTGAATTCATAATTATTATTTGTGTGAATATATCCAGATGTCCCCACTTTATCATTTGCATTAATAAATCCTGCCCTTTCATGATAATTTGGACTGGATGGACAATTACCGCCAATATCACCACTGATGCCACCCTCGTAAGTCCTCTGAATTTTGTTCACGACGACAACTTTAGAATCCCCTTCCCCCTTCAAATATATGATGCCATACATGTCTTCAATCTCTATTAATTTCATACTTCCATCACAAAATTTAGAAGCAATTGACGTTTGTATGTCTAATTGGTTTAATTCAGTCTTCATCAAGTTTGCCATGGTTTTCCTCAAATCATCATAGTTCACATCGGAGGGTATGACTAGTGCACGCACCTTTCCAGCCGGAGAACCCTCGTGAACAGCAATCTTCATGTAATCCATTTCTACATCGTGGCTCGAAATCAACTATGTGTGTCTCGAAATCCTCTATTTGTGTCTTGAAACCCGATATTTGTGTCTCGAAATCCCTTGTTTCGAAGTTCATATGTGTGTCTCAAAATACTCTAGCTCGAAATCGCTATATGTGTATAACAATCCTCTGTCTCGAAATCCCAAATCCTCTATCTTGGAATCCCAAATCATCTGTCTCGAAATAAGAAATCCTCTATATCGAATCCTATATGTGTGTCTTCAAAGTCCCCTTTCTTGTCCCGAAAGCCTCATCTCTTGTCTAGAATTCAACTATCTCTTGTCTAGAATTCAACTATCTCTTGTCTCGAAATCACTTAAATAGGTAATATACTTATCTCGTGTCTCAAAAGCCTCCTCCCAGATCTTGAAATCTCCTCACTTCGATAGAAATCTCTGCAATCCCATTTTCCTTCCTTCCTCCTCCTAGATAAACAACATAGAACAAACAAACCCAGGCTTCCAAACACTAAAGAAAAAAAATAACAAAGAAACAAACCTTACAATGTACCTTTGAACACCCCTACCATCATCTTCTTGATTTCGGAAAACAAAAATCAACAACCAAGCACAATAAAAAGTTGATTTTTTTCTTTCTCTCCTATAAGGGAATGGTTCTTTGAGCAATTTTCTTAGCTATGGTTCAAAACTTCTGATCAAATGAATGATGTTAGTTGCAGTTTTTTCAATTCATTTTACAGGTAGTTTGGGTTCAATTAGGTGTACTGAATGCTGAGGGGGTAAGATGGTAAATGCATGTTAAATGAGAATAAATGTTATGTTATGTTATTTTTGTTTTTTAATTAAAAGTCAAAATGGGTATAGAATGAAAAGTTAGTTTTATATATGAGTAATTGTGAAATGTTGTGAAGATTTGGGTAAATAAGAAATTACTATTTCAATTTAGGTAGAAATGAAAACGCCTCCTTTAAATACTTTCTCTTTTATGCCTAGTTTGAGGGTTTGAAGAAAATTGAGTTGGATAAAAAAAGAATTTAAAATTTGGATTGAAATTATGAAATTAAGGAGATTGTTAATAGAATTTTATACTCTATCCGTTACTATCTATAATTCATTTGAGCTAAATTTCGTTATTACTAAATATAAATTACTGTTGTTAGTTTATTATGTATTTTCTTGATTTCTTTGTATATTTTCCACGTCTCTTTCTTTTACCTAATCATTATAGTTAGATTGGTTAGAATAATAAATCGGGGCATTTTAGGAGAAATACCTTAATATTAACAAAATAAAAGTTGATGACTTATCAGTAATGACGAAAAAAGTTTTAAAAAAGATGCTTATTTAAAGAAAAACGAAAAATTTAATTCTAAACATGCCAATGTGTAAATAAGAACATTAAAATATAGATGAAGTATTAATAATCTATTCAGACCATAAAGATAGTCATAATTTCTTTTTCCCTTCCCCCCGCCCCCAAATTATAGCTATGTCACTTTTTAAGTGAAGGGTAGTTAAAATCCCGAATTAATTTATAGTTGACAACAAATTCTCTCATTAAACGTTTCAACTTTTTTTTCCACTTCTCATCTCAATTTTTTATATTTCCAATCTTTTCTTTTGTAGTGAAAAAGACTTCAATTAGTTGAAATGCAAATATAATTAATGTCTGGAAAGACTCATAGATTTGATATAATATTGGTATATTTATTTTTCCTCTCCTGCTAATTAAATATTCAAACAAATTTTGAATGTCCAACTTAAGAGTTAATATTTCAACATATTTTCGAGTAAGTTAGCATGTGTTGATATCTAAAGTTATTGCTTAAATTATGATTGGTACCCGATATTTTTTCTTTTATCAAATAATTATCTAAATAATTTATGACTTTTGAGTAATTAATCAGTAAAAAAGGAAAAACGACAAGCATAACTTTGAGTATAATTTTAATTACCAAATATGAGATTCTTCCGTGAAAAACTTAACAGTATGATCGATACATGCGACATTGGTCGGAAATGAGTAGTAATATAATCAAGAGATTGATTTCATTTTGGAGTTTGAATTAGGTGGGTTCGGGTCCGTGTGGGTGAGACAATCTTTGCGTGTCCCGGTTGGTCGGTCATCCGTGCGTGAGAAAGGGCCATTTTGCTCAATGACTAAACCGAATGGCCTCCACCAATTTGCACAATGCCATGGTGGAATGGCCCTTTCCAGCCCCTCCACCAAGCGTTATTTATCCCTCGATTAATCTGTGTCAACCACGACTATACTTCCCATCCCATTTCGTTCAGTTGTGTGATGAAATGGCTTCACAAGGTACTAGCGTGGTTATTTTATGTATGTATATGTGTGTACATATATATAAATATACGAATGATAGTGTGTGCTTGACCGTGCACACTAATAAGTACAGTAGTTAGTCAACTAACGGTAAATTAAATCCTAAGAGGATGAACTAAACCCTAAAAGAATAAACTAAATTCTAAAAGGATAAAACTAAACCCTAAAAGGATAAACTAAACCCTAGGGACACTTGATTAAATTTTAATAAATTGTTTTTTTTAAAAAAAGGAAATCGTTAAATTTGACCGTTAGTTGACTAACTACTGCACTCATTAGTGTGCACGGTCAAGCACATAT
>JAOXNR010052439.1:0-11012 GCA_028571225.1 Parsonsia alboflavescens | reverse complement strand
ACGGATTCGTAGAGAATTGTCGGATCCCAAAAACACTCGTACCAAATGCAAATGTGTTTATAAAAGTGAATTAAGCACCATTGTTTAATCGGGCCTTCCTTGGGGATGGTAATGGAGTAGTATCAACGGATTCAGACCTATCTTTTTTCTAAAACGCCTTGGCTTAGGCCCCCGTCGTAGATTTTAATAATGAGATCCAAGATTTGATCTATGATGGCCCGTTTGATCTGTACGTATCCATTTGACCTGTTTTATCCCAGGTAATCCGTCTTGATCCAATATCACTGTACAATAATAATTTTAAAAAAAAATTATTACAAATATTCTCACTCATTCAAAATAAATAACATAACAAATTCAAACAAAATAACATAATCCCTAATCATAAACCATTCAAATAAAAGTTCAAGTTCAATTGTTCAAAATAAAATAGGAATTTCAAAATACTCTAATAAATATTTAATACATTCCAATCCATAAGAAACCTAATAAACTTCTTCCATTTGGTCTTCAAACTTCAATATGAGATTTGAGATTGGAACCGTTAACTATAAAATAACAAAGAGAAGAGAGTAAAAAGAAAACTCATTGTTTCAAAAGATATTAATTTGTTCAAGAAAACATTTACAACCCCAAAACAAAAATTTACTAAAACATGTATATCACTGAATATACTATATACAAATTGCATACTGACCTTTAGGTTACCATCAAGTTTTCCAGCAAGAGCACCCAATATAGTGGATTTTCCAAAACCTGGTGGTCGCAAAAGTAGTGTCATCTTATATATTCATAGGATAGCCAAATAGAACAATGAAAATAAGGATTGGCCAAACAAAAACAAATTACAATAACTTACCACTAATTCTCTTCATCTAAATCGTAAAAGATTGTAGCTTGCGAATAGTCGACCTCTTCCAAAGAATGATTTTTATTTATAAAATATGTGAAATACACAACTATAAATATTTATGTTATTTAACATTTGAAATATAAAATTATGAAATAATAATAAAACTATTACCTTTCTTCGAGTTGGATAGTAACTAATTTTGTGCACACATTAACATTTCCATGGTCTTTGGGAGAAGTCTACTCCTGTGGGGACCAATAATCCTCCCACTTGTGTTGAAAGTGGACACCGAAGCAACCGTAGAAATTGGGATAGATAAAATATCTCTTGCAATTTGGTGCAAGATGAGATATCTACGAGGTAAAATGTCATATTGATCCAACTCTGACCTAACTGCTTTTCTTTCCTTTTTTTTTTTTTTTGAAGAAGAAAATCTGATGATAATGCAATTGCTCCATCACTTTTGTTTTCCAAACCATTCTATGCACTAGTTTCCTTCAATTTCTCTCTTCTCTCATATTCATCAATTAAATCAAGACACATGATCTTAATCCTCTCCAATTCAGGCTCAGCTCTATCATTATATATCTTATTGAAAAAAAATTCCTACAAGACAACTTTATACCTTGGATGAAGAATAGTAACTATTCCCATGATTCCATGAACAATAGACCAATACTTATCAAGCTTTTTCAGCATATCCCTATCCCTCAACTCAATCATTTCAATGCCACAAGTAAGCCACTAATCCAAAGCAACCTTAATCTCACATATTTTTGGAAAATATAAGTTTGTAGTAGGGTATCATATGCCAGAAAAAGCTAGTATAAAACAATTTCAATCTAGCACAAATCTCATTTGTCATTTTCAAATCAAGATCAGTAGGCACAAATTTATACCTAGGCTCACTTTGTCTTAAGCAAAAAAAAGACATCTTTGCACTCTATGGCACTCTGGAATCATATCCATCATAGCATCATTTGTTGAACAATTATCTACTATGATAATAGATAATTTGTGATCGATGTTTTAATCTAAGAAGCACTGCATCAAAGTATCACAAAGAACATCACTAGTATGTGGACATGGCACATAAATAAACCAATAAAATACAAAAGATCACATTAAGTATCGTATTTGTTAGCAAAGTACTTCAATCCTTAAGGCAACATTAAAAGTGATAAATTACTCCATAATCTCATTTAAAAATTATCTTTAAATAATTGATAATTCGACTTTGTTACCTCCAACTATTATCTATGTAATGTGCTGTGACTGCCATAAATCCTTTCTTCTAGTAAGATGATGTTCGCATATCTGTAGTGATGGCCACTTGACCTTAATTTTTCTTCAAGGCTTCCATCATGAGCTTCTTCTCATGGTCTTCAGGTTTAATTGTGTTCCTTGTTACTATCTTAAAACAAGGATTTATGCTGTTGCAGAATGTCATAAACCCTTCATCATCTACCATTGTCAAAGGATACTCATGCTTAATAATCATTTTGGCCAAATCTTCACGAGCAACCTCTTGATTAAAATTAAAAAGGAGAAAGATCAAATTTATCCTTATTAAAGTTTTCTCGTAGCACCTTTTGCCTTATGTAATTTATTTTTTCTATTTGGACACTTCTCATGATGTTTTTTTAAATGGCTCGTTCCCATCTTTGGATCACCAAGATGGTGTTTCTTGCAATACTTACATCTAGCCATTAACCCTCCTTTGACTGTTTCTTTGATAAAGTGGTTCCAAATCTCTGAATAGACTCTCCCGGATGTCGAACCAGGTTGTTTCTCTTTGGGAGTTCTACCGATGGTCACTGGATCCACCTTTGCAAATGCAACATCACGGAGTCTACATAAGTAGATGAAGTAGTAGGTGTAGAACCAACATGAGTATTGGAACCAACAGCTGCAAAAGATGACAGAGATAGAGGAGTAAAGTGGAGGACTGGATTTGGAATATCTTCTGCCATAATAAATATTTTTACAAAAGAAAAGAAAAAATAGTGATTAGCTTTAGTTATATCTTTTGCCATTACAGATCAGTTTGTACTAGTGCATTATTCCATTTCAAATATTGTGTATCCAAAACAAGCAGCAAAATTATCTAGATATTGACACGTTCTTTTATTTGAGTATGCAGTAAAATTCTCAATAGCTTAAAGGGAAAACTGTTGTGCCTTCTTTGGTAGTTAACTAGTCAAGCAACATTCAGAGGCTTTCTATATCGGAATGACAAGAAAATTAATAACATGGAAGGTGGTTGAAGTAAATAATCACAAGTCTCCCAACTCCCAACACAAGAAGTTGCAATTAATTTCTCTGAACTTTTATCTTGAATTAATTGTTTGTCAAGAATTCTTTCTTAGAAGAGAAAATTCTTTGACATAAAATTACTGAGAAAAGAAGCTAAAAATTGGAAGAATAGGTTCTCTAAGAAAAAAAAAAAAAGTTACGAAAAAAATGGCTCACTCACTTCTAAACAAATACTAAAAGCAATTCTGACAAACTCATGGAATTTTTAAATATGCATCATGAAATTGATAGCATAGAAAGGCACTAACAGATACCTTTCAAAATAAATTTCTACTAATATATTGTTGGTTTAGAATACTGGATACCATTGGAGGATCCAACTATTTCAACAGCGAACAGAATAGATTTGGGCGGTTTTCAATTGCCCACATTTGAGTAGAAAATTTTCCCAATTACTCATATTTGTATTTATTTTTCAATGGGTCCAAATCACCTATTATATTAATAAAATTGATGGGTGAAATGGGCACGGATCAGACTAGTCAAACTAAACGGACAAGACCCGGACCAAAAGGTCAATCCAAATGAGTCAGAGGGTCCCATACCTTCAATACTTGAAACTCAAACTCACAGAGTCAACGAGGACGCGTGGGCAAGCAACTCACCATAACCGACCTCCCAAGTCATAGGCCTGAAGGCAACCTATTAAAATGAGCTCGGGCTAAGGTCTCGCTAGACCTCGACTTCCACCTAGCAAGCTCCGATTCGAATCATATATCTTCCATGCGCGACTCCTAGTCTCTCCAAGGAACCAAGGATCACTCGACGCGACCTCACCATAAGAGATGTTCGAGTTTCTCAATGTCCACAGGAAGGTCGCGAAGTTGGTCTGAAGGTCAGCTAGTGAGCTCGCAGCTCTCATAAAGACGTGAATGGAAAGATCTCTAGTCCCAGGGAAACTTCATAATACTAGGAGCAATTTGCGGGATTTGATTAAATCTCACAGTTATCCTGATTGCCTACGACGACTAAAGGGGAACCGAATTCCTAGAGCTAACGGATCATTATCTTTTGATTACTTAAACAAAAACACCCAGTTAGTCTACGGGCCGAAAGAAAAAAACTCTCTGGCTTTTCTTAAGAAAAATCCTTACCAGAAAACTTTCCCAAAATACTTAGGCATCGGAGCTCTTCCCTAGGAGATAGCCTACTCTGATGACCTCTCTTTCTTATCTTCTCAGGCTGCTAACGGCGTAGCTCCATCAGGACCTACGGGGTGATCCGACCCATCTCTTTAGAAAGATTCTATGATACCTTAAAAAGACCAAAGGACTTCTAGTGGACTGAAAGCTGTTAGGAAGCATTCATCAAGCTAAAGGACTTTTTGAGTAAACCTAATTAACTTGTCTCCTCCCCAAGATCAGGAGAAGAAATTTGTATGTACCTAACTATGACTGAAAAGGTAGTAAGTTTGGTATTAATAGTAGAAAGGTCAAGTCAACAATTTCCTATTTATTATGTTAGCCGTTTACTCCGAGGTCCAGAGCACTTCAAGGAAATTAAAGCCATGTTTTGAAGCTTATTCGATAAGAGACCTAACAAATTTACCTCTGAAACAAGCTCTGGCAAAGCCTAAACTCTCGGGCAGGATGATGAAGTGGTCCCTTGAGCTCTCTGGGTACCAGATTCAATTTGATCCAAGGAAGGCTATCAAGGCTCAAGCCCATTCAGACTTCGTAGAAGAATGTAGGGCACCAATGGAGCCTACAAACACTTGTGATGGCAATATCTGGACCATGTTCACGAACGGGTCTACAGAGAAGGAAAATTCTGGGGCAGGGATTGTACTGATCAGCCTTGAGGGAGTGAGAATCCCTTACTCTATGAAGTACAGCTTCACAGCCTCGAACAATGAATCCCAGTATGAAGCTCTTTTAGCAGGCCTGAGACTTATAAGGGCTCTCAAAATGCAAAAATTGAATGCCAAAATAGACTCACAAGTCATAGCCAGCCCAGTAGCTGGGGAATACGAAGCCAAAGAAGACAACATGGTCAAGTATCTCAAAAAAGTAAGAGAGTGGGGGGATCGACATCTTCCACGAGTACAATACCAGCTAATCAATACCTCAGTACCATTTGTCATATGGGGGGATCGACATCCTCAGACCTTTCACAAAGAGAGTGCTGGGTATGAAATTCCTCATAGTTGCTATAGAGTATTTCACCAGATAGATCGAAGCGAAACCTGTGATAGTGGTCTCATCACAAAAGGTCTAGTCCTTTGTATGGAGGGACATTGTATGCAGATTTGGGATCCCACGAGCCATCATTTCTGACAATGGGCGACAATTTTCTTGTGATCCATTCAAGACCTTTTACGAGAACCTCCACATTGAGCAAAGTTTAACATCTGTGGCTTACCCACAAGCCAACGGGTTAACAAAGGTTACAAAAAGAACGATCCTAGAAGGACTAAAAAAGAGACCCACTGAGCTCGAGAAAGATGGTTGCAATGCAAATTGGCCAAACGAGATCCCCAGCATACTATGGGCATACAGGACCTACTAGTCACATTCAGCAACGACCTCAATGAGATCAGCGTGATTTAAAGTTAAGTTCTCCTAAAGTTCATACAATCATTACGCTTGTATTAATCAAATTTACCCAAATGATGGTTCAATTATGCAAGCATGCAATTGTTGAAAAGTTGTGTATGAAAAGCAGAAATATTGCTCAAATCAGAGACAGAAAAATACCAAGTAGTTCATAAAGACAAAAAATAAAACAGAAGGCCAAAAACAGACCCTGCAAAATGTCCAGTCCCCAACAAAACATATATTAATCCTAAAGTCATTACAAGACTTCCCAAGAAGACAGGTCAAAGTCAGAGCTGGAGATTTCAATTGGGGGACCTTGAAAAGGCTTGGTGTACATGGCCATTATCACAGCTTTGCGACGAATGGCAACACAGGTCTTCCTTGCCACCATGAGCGATTCAACACCACGACCTGTCCCCTCACATCCGTAGGCCGATCCTCCTCTGCCAAAACACATAGCAGTTTGGGTCCTGCGACCTTTCCCTCGTGGAGTAACAAAAGGCCCCACAGTGGTCGCAACCCCCTCACCACTTGCTGACTTGGTGGGGCTTTGGCTCGAGCCAGCTCCCTCCTGGCCTACTCTATAAAGCTAATCAAGGCCTCTCGACACTGTCAAAAAAAAAAAAAAAGAGAGAGAGAGACCGTCAAATATGCAGGAAAAATAGAAGCAGCAAAGAAGCCAACTTCAGAAGGAGCACTTATTGGAAAAAGCAATTCCCATGTTTGCACAGATCGGAGAGAGGTTACACAACATCCTCCAACACAAACCCGTGGGTTCCAGAAAAGACCTCGACCAAACAGAAGAGAGGCACTCGACCCTGGGCCAACTAGAGTAGGCCAATTTCATTAAAAGATCCCGGTGTTGTGCCAGGCTAGGGACGAGGGGAGGAAGCTTATTATAGAAAAGTTGGTTAAAGTTCCAGTCGGGGTATCTCTCCACCAATGAATCATCAAATCGGACGAAGAGAAATTGGGATTTCCAGTTCCCCTCTAGAGACTAAACGCAGCCCAATAATGGATGCCGCAAAACCAGCCTTAGATATCCCTTGGAGAAACTAAAGGTCGAGGGAACCTCTAGCTCAAGAAAGCACACACTGGAACCCTATAAAGATGACAGGTCGCTATGAAAGCGACTATCATCCAGATGCAATAGGGAGTGAACTGGGCTAAGGGAACTTTCCAAAAATGGACTATGTCCATAAAGACGGGATAAAGGAAAGGAAGAAGGAGTCCTCCCCATAAGTTGGTGAGGTGAAGAATGATGTGGCCCATGCACCGAGAGTGGGGACCCTCAACCAGCATGGAAGCAGTGAAATAACCCTCCTCTGCTACCATCTCCGCTTGGAGAGCCATGATATCAGTAGGGCCCAAAGAAAAGTCTTGAACGGGCACCCCAGTCTTAGCTCGGTCATGAATCAGACATGGGACATCACGAGCCTGAGGAAAGTAAAGGGGGTCATAGAAGATCTCGTTGGCTAGAGATTCAAGGCCTGAGGAGTCTGAACTGGAAGCCATGGCAATCGAGAAGGCTCAGATGGAAGCTCAAAAGAGAAGAGAAACGACCTGGTACAAGGAACCGTAGAGAGATAAAAGAAATGATAAAGGAAGGAGATATGATAGACTCTCCAAAATTAAGAACTTCTCAGCTTCCCACCAAGAAGTTAGAGCGGGTCAACCTTTGGCCTTGCAAGACATGTCATTTTCCCAAATTCGAGGCAGGTCAGTAGTTCAGAAACCTAACTTGCCTCAGCTCTTCCTCAAAAAATAAAAAAAGAAAAGCACAAGGTTTTCCTTAGAAATGTGATGCGGGTCAGAGCTGCCGAAACCCGAACCAGGTAATCTTCAAAGATCTTTTCACAAATTTCATAGCAGATGCCTCCTTCTTACTGACTGATATTTTCCCCTTGACCAACTGCTCCTTCTTGGATTTAACACGCTGGTCCATAGCTCCCGTGGCCACTCTCCTAACAGCACTTGCGGATGGACTCATCTTGAGGAGAATGTTGAGATTCTTTAGAGGATCCTTCTTCAGTAGTGTTATCTCAATCCTCCAATAGTGATCTCCCATCAAACTTCCAAAAACAAAGGAATGCGAGATTTCACAAGAGATAGCCGTTGCGAGAAAATGGTGCTGTTTTATTGAGAGCCACGGCCACAAGGTGGTAATCCTCAAAATACCTGAAGATCAATCTCCCAAAAACAATTGCAAGAAAAATTATCCCAGGGATGGCAACTTAGAGACGGTAGCCCTTGAATACCTGAAAGCCAGATCAAAGACTTAGAGATGGTAGCTTTTAATGCCTGAAAGTCAGACCTGCAGTCTGAAAATGGTAATTTCTAGTCCTTGAAAGGAGGGTACCAGCCCTCAAGATGGTGATTCTCAACGCCTGAAGACCATACTTGTAATCTATAGACAATAATCTAAAAAACCCAAACGTCATGTTGGTAAGTCCCGAGGTGTGAGTAGGCAAGGACTTTCAACTGTCGTCCTCATGGGTCATGGACCCCGAGGTCAATGATCTCCAAATGAGCATAACAGAGGCCCACTAGACCACGACCTGTGACCTTGTGAGTTACAGTCTTGCTCATGTACCTTTCATGCTATGATTAGGTGTACACGACTCTGTTCAGAGCCAAAAGATTATAAAGCCAGCTTGTAGCTCTCGACTAGAGACACAAATGAAAAGATATCCCGGAATCTAGCTACTGCAAGGAATCGATAGACCCAATAATGGCAATGACTTGAAGATGGTAATTTAGGCACCAGCGACCAAGGAGCTCGTCGGGCCTAAAGAGGAGTCATGATGGGTGAAACGGGCACAACCTGGACTAGTCAACCTAAACGAGCAAGACCCGGACTAAAAGGTCAACCCAAATGAGCCATAGGACCCCATACCTTCAATATCTGAAAGTCAGACTCACAGAGTCAACGAGGACAGGTATGCAAGCAACTCGCCACAATCGACCTCCCAAGTCATAGGCCTAGAGGTCATCGACCACCTAAATGAGCTCGGGCTAAGGTCTTGTCAGACCTCGATTTCGACCTGGCAAGCTCCGGTCCGAATCATAAATCTTCCATGCCGTGATCATCGGTGCATGACTCCTAGTCACTCCATGGAGCCAAGGATCACTCGACACGACCTCACCAGAAGAGATGTTCGAGTTTTTCAATGTCCACGGGAGGTCACGAAGTTGGTCTGAAGGTCAGCTAGTGAGGTCGTAGCTCTCGCAGAGACATGAATGGCAAGATCTCTCGTCTCAGGGAAACTCCGGGATACTAGGAGCAACTGGCGGGATTTGATTAAATCCCACAGTTATCCTGATTGCCAATGGCGATGTAAAGGGGAATCGAATTCCAGGAGGTAACGGATCATTTTCTTCTGATTACTCAAACAAAATCACCCAATCAATATGGGGGATGAAAGAAAAAAACTCTCTAGCTTTTCTTGAGAACAATCCTTACCGGAAAACTTTCCCAAAATACTAACTTAGGCATTGGAGTTCTTCCCCGGGCAACAGCCCACTCCGGTGACCTTTCTTTCTTGTCTGCTCAAGTTGCTGATGGCAGAGCTCCATTAGGATCTGCCAGGTGATCCGACCCATCACTTTTGGACCCCGTAAAAAATGTTATTCTTAACCTTTAATTGTTATTCTTTGATATATTTTATATATTAAAATCTAAAATGATAAACTAAACCTAATTATTCTAAAAAAATTTGATCTTTTTGGGTCACGTGTTAAATTTCTACTGATGTAACAGAAAATGGCACACAATTGTCTAATTGGAAATCCTCAAGCCTTTTCATGCTATACCCACCTCTGATTTATATATATATATATATATAAACTTCAACTTCATTTTTTTTTTCTCTCTATGTATGTAATGACAAATTTTCCCATAAATTACTTTGACCAGCCATCTAACCTAGCTATCAACCTAACGACTTTATAAAAAAAAAAAAAATTCTAAAAGTTCAACCGAGCAAAGAATCCAGTCCAATCATCTTTCAATGCAAAAGAGAAGCTCAATTCAGTGAAGACTCGTAATTATTCCTCGAATAACATCTTATCGATTCGCAAGCATCCCGTTCACCACCCACCAACAAGGTATATAAGAAGTTGAAATATGAAAATCATAGAAATAATAATTTTTATTTTTATTTTAGTTTTATATTATATTTAGGGATTTTATATGGGTAAAATGAATAGAATGGGTTAATGTTTTCATGAAAAGAACAAACCAGTTTGTACTGTGTTTTTTCACAATTGCGGAGACTAGGGATGACAATTTTCGCGTACCTACTCCAATCTACCCCATTTTGATACCCGTCCTGTTTTAGAATAAGTCGGACATGGATATTTATTTTAAAACCTTGTCCGCAGGTCAGGTTGGGTCTCTCTAGAAATCCATTGACTTGATTTGACCTGACCTGTTCTGCTCCATCCTGGCCCACCCTATTTATCAAATCATAAGAATTATTTTCTATATGTATTCTTGTATTTTTCAAACACCGATAATATATTATAATTTTATATAAAAAAATATCTTCTTTTTAAAATATTAATGATATATACTATAGGTTACTTCTATTTTTATAAAATAATTATTATAAATACTTTACTGCTTAACCAAATTATTAATAACATGCAATATTTTTTTAATCCCTTAAAACAAATATATTATGCATATTATACCTAAAAGATAAATAAAATATAAATGGTCTTTTTATTACTTCAATTTATATTTAGTAAGATAATTTTAAAAAATATTGCAGCAGTTTTTGATCTAATGAAATATACTTTTTTAGCAAAGTTTAAAAATACATATGTTGTGAATGAAAAGACATATGTATGTGTGTGATTTAAAAGATTTCTAGCATATTATACATTATATATAATCTTTTAGCGATCAAACTACTTCTAATCATTGTTTATAAAAATAAATGATTCTAATTATGTTTGAGAAATGCTATGTTCAAAAGGTGTATAAATATATATATATATATATATATGTATGTATATATGTATGTATATATGTATGTATATATACATGCTGTTTGACAGCAAAAACATAAAAACAAAATATCCTAAACATGCAACAAAACATAAACAAATTAAAGACAACACCCCATACTTAAAGTTGGCATTGTCCTTAATGACAATAAAGATAAATAAGAAAAAAAAAAGAAAAAGAGGGAGGTGGTGGGTGTGGAGATGCTTCTCTTCCAAATGATCTAGACCTCTTTGCTCTCCTAGGCATTATGACAAACACTTGGTGGGCACTTAAGTTTTTTCAAGAATTAAGT
>JAOXNR010052438.1:0-16571 GCA_028571225.1 Parsonsia alboflavescens | reverse complement strand
GAAAGAGCATGCTTGTGAATATGTGCTTAATATTTCTAAACAAGTTATACATAATCAATTCGTCAAGCATATTAATTTTTTGATTAGAGATAAAATGTTGTTTATGCCTAAGGAAGGTATTTTGCATGTTCTTGAGAGTTCTAAGCATGATGAACTCTTTGGGATGTTGAATCTTTAGAGTCATGAAATTGCCCTTGAGAGTACCAATGGAAGTCCTAAGTCCTTAGATATCTATTTCAAAAAGCATGTTATTGGACTACACATGAAAAAAAAATCTATGATTGTGGAAGTATATTTGTTGAATTCTTGTGATAAGGTATATCAATATCTTGAAGAGAAATTGATCTTTAGTGAGGTGATAGACTTCATATTGATGAAACCTATGTGCTATCTATGTGTTTAGTCTCTAATTGGCATATTAGGTGGAACTACTTGAAGATTTGGACTATGTCTTGTACTATGAATAGATATATGAAGAGATTTTGAAAATCTCTGACATATCCAATGTTTTTAGATAAGCACAATGATGTCTATCTTGATAATTTGATGAGATTTAGCATATGTGAAGAGTATCTACTTATTCCTTTTATACATATGTTTAATGCTTTTGATGGAATACGTGCTATGTTAAGGGATTATATACTAGATTTATTGTGCTTGAATGCAAGACTTAGAAAACCTATATTTCATGATTTATGGGATCATAAACCAATGAGAATTATGTCTTGTGCTTTAAATGATAGGACTTTATTTCTTTGTTGTTCTAAGAGGCTTGTATTATTTATCTATGATGCTTCTTCTAATGAGCTTAATGAAGGTGAGAAGGAATACATATCTATCAAAGAAAGACCACCACCTTTAAAGAAGGGTATGGTAAGACATTGTCAAGTTCTAACATCCATGAAGGAGAACTTGGAGTTAATTGATAAGAATTCTTTTGATTCTTCAATCCATGTTAGTGATCATTCTCTTTTCGATGTAGATGAAGCCGATTCGAGGACGAATCCTTTCGAAGTGAGGGGGAATGATGGAGAATTCATGGAAGACCTCATATGAAGATGCTTATGAAAAAAGGGAGAGATTATGTACAAGAGTTTGTATTTCAAATACAAGGTTAGAAGATCAAGAATGAAGAAAGACTTGTTGGAGATTATCCAAGAACCTAAAGAACTTATGATCTCCATTGAAGATGATCTTAACAATGATTGGAAGTATTTGTTCAAAGATCAATACTTTAAGTATAAATATTACACTTTGAAGATCAAGGTAACATTGGTGATATACATATGCAAGACAAAGAAGAACTCCTTGATTTGGAATGAATAATGAAGAACCCTATAAACAAAGGCATCCAAGATAAGGAAATTCAAGAGCATCATCTTATTCTTCACAAGAGCTAAGGCATTGAGGAAAGCATTGATCTCATTTGTCCGAAGAAGAGAAGAAATGCTAAACTTTACTACAATGTTTTAGGCACAACCATCAATGGAGGATGAATCAAGGAAAGAGCTCAACTTGTGGATGATAAAAGACATCAAGGAGGGGTGAACAATCAAGGAAGCAAGCCTTGGGAAGCATTAGAAGTCAGGCTGGACGGTTGGCCGAAATTCTACAAAAAATTTCAATCTTAGTCATTTGTTTTTACAGCTTTGTAGTCTTGACTTTGGTTTCACTTTTCCACTTATTGTGATGTGATTCTTGAATTATGGTTGGAATTTCGACATCAATCTATCCAAACCCAAGGTCACTCATAATCTAAAATTTTACCCAAGACTTCAACAAGAGATTCAAACTAGTGACTAATGACCACGATTTTCTTCCAATATGATCTATTCGTTTGGATTTCTTCAACCCAAATCAATGACCCTAGCCAAGTATTGTTAAATCCTAAAGTTTTACTAAGAACCCTAGAAGAGCCTTAGTGAACTCTCGATCAAGGAACCATTTGAATCCATTTGGAATTCAATCAAATTTATGAAAAGTGTTTGTCAAGTTAATTGTTCTAATGCAATACAAATGATGGACTATTTATAGGCTCAGCCCCAAACATGATTAGGGACTCAATTAGGCCTCTTAAGCTAGTTTAGAAGATAAAATTAGCAGCTAACAATAAGTGGAAAAATCCAACTAAAGTCAAGATATTAAGGCTGTAAAACAAGGGACCAAAAATGCAAAAATTCTAGCAGTTTTCACCAATTGGCCAGCTCATGCAGCCATACTTCCAAGGCTTCAAATTTCTTGTTTTCTTCATTAAACACTCCTCCTTGATTTCTTTTGTCAACCACAAGTTGAGCTCTTTCCTTGGTTCAGTCTCCATTGACGGTTGTGCTTCAAACAATGTTGTAAAGTCTAGCAAAGTCTCAACACATTTACTGAAAGTTTCAGCCCTATTCATTCAATTTCCAACCTTGCAAAGTCTTCTAATCCCCTATATAAGTCTTCATACTTGAATACGTTACAAGGTTCTTCAACTTGCCAATAATCTTCAAGCATAACTTCTTCAATCTTGTCAAGAACTTCAATTTATTTTAAGTTGTCCTTCATGGTCTAGCTTCAATGCCAACCTTGATACTTTCATCCTCAAACTTCCATACTTTTACTTGAAATATTGATCATTGTATAAGAACTTCCAATCATTATTAATATCATCTTCATCTTCATTATTAATGCTGAAGAAGTTTATCATCCACATTGACCATGAGTCCCTCAAGCACTTGAAGGGATAATTGAAGCTAAGTAAACGACTTGCCAAGTGGGTAGAATTCAGTGAGATGTTTCCCTATGTTATCAAGTACAAGCAAGGTAAGGAAAATGTGGTAGTGGATGCACTCTCAAAGAGGTATACTTTACTCACTACTCTTGATGAAAAGTCACTTGGCTTTGAGCACATAAAGGATTTGTATGGTGATGAAGATGACTTTAAAGATGTGTATGTTGCTTGTGGGAAAGGACTCTACAATAAGTATTATTTGCATAAAGGTTTTCTTTTTAGGGAGGATAAGTTGTGTGTGCCTAAGTGTTCTTTAAGAAAATTTCTTGTAGTTGAGAGTCATGGAGGTAGCCTAATGGGAAATTTTGGCATTTCCAAGACTCTAGATACTTTGACGAAGCATTTTTATTGACCTCACATGAAGGATTGATTAAAGTGTGTGATACTTGCATTGTTTGTAGGAAAGACAAATCTTCCATAAAACCACATGATCTTTACATGCCTTTACCTATTCCTCTTGTACCTTGGGAATATGTTTTTCTGGATTTTGTGCTTGGTTTGCCTAGGTCTAGGAGGGGGAAGGATTCTATTCCTATGGTTGTTGATAGATTTTCCAAGATGGCACACTTTATTGCTTTTTCTAATGTTGATGATGCTCAAAATGTTGCAAACTTGTTTTTCAAAGAAGTGGTTAGATTGCATGGGATCCCTAGAACCATTTTTAGTGATAAGGATACCAAATTCTTGAGTTACTTTTGGAAAGTCCTTCGGGGATTGTTTGATACTAAGTTGTTGTTTTCTACTTCTTGTCACCCCCAAATGGATGGTCAAATGGAGGTTGTAAATAGGATTTTTGGAACTTTGTTGAGAGCTATAATCAAGAAGAATTTGAAATCTTTAATGGAATTTAATTATAATAGAATTATTCACCCTTTGAATTGATTTATGGTTATCAACCTTTATCACCTCTATATTTGACACCTCTACCTTTGAATCAAGTTCATAGTCCAGATGACAAGAAGAAAGCGGAAATGGTGAAGAAATTGCATGCCAAAGCTAGAGAGAACTTTCAAAGACAACTCAAAGATATGCAAGACAACAAAACAAAGGAAGAAGGGAGATAAAATTCAATGTAGGTGATTGGGTATGGATTCAGCTAAGGAAAGAGAGGTTTCCTTATTCTAAAAGGACTAAGCTTGAACCAAGATGAGATGGACCACTCCAAATCATAGAGAAAATCAATTACAATGCCTACAAAGTTAATCTCCAAGGTAAGTATCAAATGAGTTCCATATTCAATGTTGGTGATCTTTCCCCTTTTGATGTAGATGAAGTCAATTCGAGGATGAATCCTTTCAAGATGAGGGGGAATGATGGAGATGGTACTCCAAGGATACCAACCAGAGCCATTACAAGATCAAGGGCTGCAAAGTTGAGGCAAGCAATGATCATATTTGTTCAAGAAAGAAAAGCTCAAGTTGATTTTCAATCCATCTTTAGAGGACATCCAAGAGTTGATGAAGAACAATACAAAAGAGAATTTAATTTGTTGATGATTCCAGGGCTTGATGAGGGAGTTTCAAGTGAAGAACAAGCCCTCAAAGTTCCAAAGAATCAAGTGGAAGAAGTATTGGAAGGAAGCATTAAAGAGAGAAATGAAGATAGTATTTGAAGTGAAAACCGGGCATAACCGGCGCGGGTCAGAGTTCCTCTTGCATTGGTGAAATAGGGGAAGAAAAGATGCATTCTAGACTAATTTCCAGAAAGTTACTAGTGCCTGGACCGGTGTGTCACCTCCTACCGGTACTCCCTGAAGCATCCATTTCCAGCTTTTCCTCTAATGCGATCTTGAAGATTCTACTTGATTTTATTGACTTTTCTTTATCTTTTAAGCTATTTTAGAAGGTTATCAAGGTCTTTAAACATTATTAGAGCTTTTTATTAATAGAACTATAAATAGTTTTCTATTTGTAATTGAAAGACAAAAGCGATAACAATGATCTACAAATAACTATTTCACTTTGAGTGACTTTCGTCTTAGATCAAACATGATCTTTGAGTGGGTTTTCTTATGAACTCTTCTAAGGTTCCTGAGAGACTTCAAAAGGGGCTTTTCAATTACTTGGTTTAGATATTGTGTTAGTCTTCCATATCATTTAGGTTGGTTAGTTGTTAGGATTAACAAGTCAATCAATCTAAACAATAAGTTTGAACCATTAACAATTCTTGGGAATTTGTGATTTCTATGTGATGGATCAAGGTTGGACCAAGATAATGAGAAACATCAACTTATGATCACATTTGACCTAACAACTTTGCGAATTTGCCAAATTGACCATTGTAAGGTTAAATCCTTTTAAAATTTTCTTAAAATAATGGCTAAATTGAAAAAAATCACAAGGTTGATTAGTTAAATTGTCAAATCTCATGAAGTTAAATAGTCTATTTTTAAAATCCACAAAGTTAAATGGCTAAATTGACATGTTTTAAAGTTGAATTGTCAAACTATTAAAAACATACAACTTCTGAGGTCACATTGATGGTTCCACCATATTTTGTGTAGATGTGATTTTGGCATTTTCATATATGGAAAACAACTTTAAACCAGAACGTTACGGTCCTCGATGAAAACAATATGGCAAACAATGAAGACATTGAACCGACTGGTCTCTTCATCTTATAAGGTAATAAAGTAACATATGGAAGTTGAGAAAGGTAATGGCACATTGATCAATGAGTTACACTTCGTTTTTTTTTTTTAATTTGACCATTTACCTAATAAACGTGATAGTTTGATCACTCAACTTTGCGGATTTGATGAATTGAGCATTACAAGGGTAAAAACTATGAGAAATTTCACAAATTGTTAAGTTAACAAATCCACCAAGTTAAATTGCTAAAAGTGTCAAATCTTAAAAAATTAAATGGTTGAATTATTAAATTTATATCGTTATATCAATTTTAAGTTTAATTTTATTATATAGAATTTTTTATTTTAATATTCTATGGATGATATTTTGAATTTCTAAATGCTTTATTTTCAGAAGAAATTTAATATGACATTAATTTAGAAATATGTTATGCTTTAAATAGTATTTTGTTTAATACAATTCTAAAACATAATAATGCCCTGCTTGGCATGGGGTTCACACTAATTATATATAAAAATGAATGTATATCTTAGTAAAGTTTAAAAAATTCAACAATATATGAGTTTTTTTTTTTAAGAAAAAAAAAATTTCTCGATAATTTTAGAATTACTTTTATGTTAAGAATTAAAATTGGCGTATATTATATTAATAAAAAATTATTTATCTATTTTATAAATTAGTTAATTTGAAATTCTCAATAAAATTTAAATAAAATGCAAATATACTGATAATTTAAAATAAATTTAAATTTAAATTAAGATAGTAAAATTTTCTTAATGAATGTACTCCTGTGTTTAATAGAATAGACAAGATATATTTATCCAGTTTCTTTGTCTTTGTCTTTATTATCTACCGGAAAATGAGAAAAATAATTTAGTGGGATGCTCATCACCCGTCCTAATTATATTTTTACAATAAAAATTCAAAAGTCAAAACATATTATTTTTAATTTTTTTGTATTATTAATAATTATTTTTTCAAAAAAAATTGTTTTTATGTACATTACCTTTTAGATTATTTAAAATAATTAAGTTCATATTTGTTAATACAAGTTTAAATTTCATTATGAATTATTATTGATATTGATAACTTATATTGTATGTAAATTATTTTATTTTGATTATGTTTCACAATATTATTTATTAATATATTTTTTTTTAAGAGAATAGCAAATTAGTGTGATTTATTAATATATTATCACTATTTACTTAAACAAGTTGAATGAATTTTTTATTCTTATAAATTAAATAAAATAAACATTGCATTGAGAATATGATCATTTTATTTTATAAAGAACTTGTTAAGAATAAAAAGATTTTTATTTATTAACTAATTAATATTTAATCAGTTTTATTCGCAATATAATTAACGAAAATTATTAAATATTTATTTTATGAAAACTGTTATTATCCTTTTGTTTTGTAAACAATTTGATAAAAATATGAAAAGTCTTTTTAGAAAAATCATCTTTGATTTATCTTTAGAAACATAATAAATTAAAATAAAAAAGTAACTACAAAAAGGAAAAAATAAAACTCAACATATCATTAATAATATTTTTGAATTATCAATAAAATATTTTTTTGATTATATTACTAAAAGAGGAAATTGCATGGGGGTAACCACTTTTGGATAATCAATTTCAATTTAAATTTTGACCACTCATTTAATCTTTCAAAATATAATCACTTTTAAAAGTAACATTGCTCTCATACCCTTACTTAGCTAAAAAAAAAAAAAAAAATTCTCCATAATCTCATTCTCAAAACTCTCCTCCACATCTCAAACCCTAGAGTCAGCAAGCATTTTCCCTCCACCTTCCCTCCATAACTCAGACACGTTCTCCTCCCTATGCAGATCGATGAAGATGAGGTAGTTAGAGATTAGAATGGCAACACTCAATGATTTTGACTGATTCAAACTCACGTCGACTTAGAGGTAGCTGAAGTAGTTAGGAAGCAGCTTGCAAAGCTAGAAAAAGCAGGCAGCAAAAGGAGCATCTTTTTTTATTTCAAATTTTGATGTAGTTTGGATTTCGTGAAATTGTATTTGTGTACTGTAGCTGGCCCAATTTTTACTAGTTGGATGGATATTGAAAAGTGCAGAGAGATTCATGCTTTTCTTTAGTACTCATTTTGGGATACTTTTTCCAAGTCTTTTGTTGTTTCCTTTATTTTGATAATTTATCAACCTAGGGTTTGAAAAGATTTCATCTTTTTCATTTTTCTTGGTCGTACAGACTTTCCAATACTTTGTTTAGGCCTCTATTCATGTTTGTTTTATATATTTTTTTAAAAGATCTAATTTTTCTTCTCTTTTCTATGTATTTGGAAGGTTATATGGGTTGTTTGTCATTGTTATGGGTTGTTTTTAGTGTTGTTTCTTTATATTTTAAAGTACATTGTATTAAACAGTTTTACTACTATACGGATTGTTTGTAAAATTGATATGGATAGTTATTTATAAATGTTATGGGCTATTTGAAATATGATATTGCCCTATAGGTTGTTTATATGTTTTATGGATTGTACTGCCAATTTGCTTTTGTTCATGGTAGGGTATTTTCATACAATTTTAATGCTATATGGATTTTCTATAAGCCTTGTGAGTTATTTTTCCTACTATACGAGTTGTTACATATAATTGTTACGGGTTGTTTGAAAGGTAGTATGAGTTGTTTTTAAGCTATATAAGTTGTACTGGTGGTTTAGTTTTGTCATACACAAAAGAAAACCTGTATATGTAGGAAAAACAACTCACACAAATAAGTACACAACTTGTATGATACATAACTAACTGAAATGGCATACATCACTGTTTTTAGACTGGATCGAATTGGTCGGTCAGATCATAACCCAATCATCAAACTGGTTTGAAAGAGAACATTGAATCATTTTTTATCATAATCATTCTCTAAATGAAAAAGCGGGATGAATAAGTTTGTTAGATCGATTTTGGAAAAAAAAAAAAAATGTTGGCAGCGAGAGCAGGGACACCAATAGCACCGTTCTGCCATTACCTCCCCTGCCATTTGAGACCCCCAAACACCTCTGCCGAAGCATCCGATTTTCTTCCCTCCTTCACTTTTGCAGTAAAGAAATCTCAAGAATTCATTTTCCCATCATCTTTCTTTTTAGTAGTACTAATCTTGATTTGTGATGGTGCCTTCTTTCTCGAGTCCAAAGGAGACAAAGATGATGAGAAGGGCTTTGTTGAATCATGATTTCTGGGTTTATTATTAGATTTTTTCTAGGCCGCCTTTATCTTACTCTTGTGCTTGATCTATCCCATACAGGAAATCCGAGGGGGAAATGGGTTCTTTCGTTTCAAATATGGAATTCTTGGATTTGTTTCGAGCTTCTTCGAGTTTCGGATGAGATCAGAGGTGTTTGGAGGTCACAAATGGCAGGGAAGGTGGTGGTGGAACAGTGTTGTTGGCATCCCTGCTCTCGCAGGTCTCTCTACTCTCTTCACCAACATTTTTTTTCTTTTTTTTTTAAAAAAAACCAAGCTCAAAATAATGTTGTTTAGGGCAAGACTTTTCAAAAAAAAAAAAAATGTCATCCAGTCGCATATGGCTATTGTGTGCGAGATCGCACACAACAGCAATTCTCTCTCACTCTCACTCTCTCTCTCTCTCTCTCTCTCTATATATATATATATATATATATATATATATATATAATTTCAAAATGGTCAATTTAGTTCCATAACTTTTTTATTTTAATCATGTAAATCCAAATCTTTTTTTCATCTTTTAAGGTGTCATAACTTTTTATGGGTGACTAATTAGGTTTTATGACTTTTTTGTTTTGACTATGTAAGTTCATATCTTTTTTTATATCTTTTAAGGTCCCATAATTTTATATCATTTTTTGACTTAGTTGATCACTGGTAAAAAGTTATAAGACCTAATTGGTCATCGATAAAAAGTTATGGGATCTTGTTGGTCATCGTTAAAAAGTTATGATACCTTAAGATTAAAAAAATATATGGACTTACATGAACAAAACAAAAAAAAAAAGTTATGAGACCTTAGAAGAAAAAAAAAAACATAAGGACCTATATGGTCAAAACAAAAAAGCTATTGGACTAAATTGACCATTTTGTCATATATGATCAATTATATTTTATGTTAAGTCTACTTTTTTTAGCCATTACATTTTAAAATGTTATTGAATAATATATTATTTTAAATTAGTTGAATGAAGTTTTTTTAAAAAGAAAAAAAAGGGAAAAAATTTAAATAATATTGAAATGAATATTTTTTGTACTAAGAAATATTTTGTAACTTAAAAAAAAAAATCAATGTATCATCCACCAAACATCTATATTATCATAATTTTTAAAATTTAAATTATATAAAAAATATAATGAATTCTTATGATTTAGTTTTGTTATTATAAGAAATTATTCTTCTAGATTTTCTATTTATCCATATTACTTTTAAAAAGAAAGATAATAATTCTGCTATTAAGTACAATTTTGACTATTAATTTTGAAACTAGTTTACAAATTAGACTGCAAATAAATTCTATGTAATATTTAAAAGTGTTATTTAGTAATATTTAATAATTATCCCAACTCACTTGTCACCAATCAAAAATTAATATTTTTTCGCCTATAAAAAGAAATGTATATTTTTTAAATTATATATACAAGCAATGAAACTCTTATAATTTTTTATATTATCCAAAATATTTTTTTAAAAAAATGGTTGGATTAGAATTGGTGGAGGGAATCAGGTCTCGGCTGTAGTGCAACACCAAGGGGACTCTCAAGAGCCCAAGCAGCAAGTTACCTATTGGACTATTCCCCGAAAAAATATCACCTAATAAGTACAAATACTACAGTTGATCTTAGTCAAAAGGTCGAGAAAGGTATAAGGTTCTATTGTGTTGGATCTCCTCCTTTTATACAATTTTTAATCTCCTCTTGTTTCATAGATTGTCAATGTGGAAAAAAGCTATGAGTTTTTCAAACCACCTACGACTATATATTAGGCAAACATTTCTTTGTTATTATCATTATTATTATCTCTTTTTCTGAAATATTTTAACTTTTATCTTGTTTGAGAGAGAAAATAATCATTTTTGTGCTATTATTATTTTGATGAGATTCTCTCGTTATTATCTCTTTTCATGAAATATTTTAATGTTTATCTTGCTAAAAGGAGAAAATAATCGATATTTATTATTATTATTCTTTTGCTGGGACTCTCTTGTTGTTATCTTTTTTCCTGAAATATTTTAACGTTTATCTTGCTAAAGAGAGAAAATAATCGATATTTATTATTATTATTCTTTTGTTGGACTCTCTCTCTCTTATTATCTTTTTTTTCCTTTGTTGGGACTCTCTTTCATTATTATCTCTTTTCCTAACATATTTTTAAAGTTTATCTTGCCAGAAAGAGAAAATAATCGATTTGAATATAATTAAACTTTGTACTAAGTATTCAGATAATGATATTTGTCAATCTCTCTTGCTATGGGCACTTCTTTTATATATTAACTAGTACAGAATTGTGGGCAATGCGTGAAATGACATTAATAATAGTTGTATAAAATATGAAATATTAAAATTAAAAATAAAAATGTATTTAAGAAAATGTAATTTAATGTGTCATCCACCACCCATTCAAAATGAAATTTATCTAAAATTAAATAATGCAAAATACCCATTTATAATTTTTAAAGACTTTTAAAAAAAACTCAATTAATTAAATTCATACTTTCTCCTTCACTATTTATAAGTCATTGGAGGTAACTTTTATCATCACCAATTATAAGTTATTATTGTTTGTTTATTAGATAGTTAACTGAGGTTTTCCTTTATTATCCATATGTGGGCTATCCATCTCTCTCTCCAAAACTCTCTTCTAACTTCAAATCTTGCATAAAGGACATTTTGGGGAAAAAGATTTTCTTAATGACGACTGGTGACTTATAAATAATTATTGAGGGAGTATTAGTTAACATGTATCTTTATATGTATGACACACACACACACACACACACACACACACACACACATATATATATATATATATATATATATATATATAGGATGCGGCTACTGTGTGCGACGTCTCACATTGCGCTTGTGTGCACCAAAGATGGAACCGACATCGTTCGAAGCTTGCTCTCCCAAAGGAGCATTCTAGTTATTGACCTCATGGAGGACCTTTTTGGCCAAGCACATCCATCAATGGAGGTCAAATTCTAGCAGCAAATTAGAATTGAAGGTTGCTCTCCCAAAGGAGCTTTCTAGCTACTGACCTCATGGAGGACCTTTCAAGCCAAGCACATCCATCAACGGAGGTCAAATTCTAATAGTGAATGATAATAAATTTTTTTTCTAATCTTTGATAGCAGGAGTTCAAAAAGATTTTATTGTAGATAGAGACTTTAACCTGTGTGGGGGTAGGGGTAGATGTAGCCAAGTGGATCAAGGCAGTGGATTGTGAATCCACCATGTGCGGGTTCACTCCCCGTCATTCGCCCATCAAGAAATGGACCATTTGTTTTGGAGACACAAGACAAACCTTGTTAGTTCATTTCTATCCTTCTCTTCTACATAAGGCTACTTCCCCGAATGAATCTTTCCTCTTTGTCAGTCGATTTCATCGCCAAAGTGGGATTCAATTCCTCATTGATACCAGGGCATGTAAGGGTCATCTGCGGACCTGCTCTGTTCGCTGGTCAAAGGGTAAAATTTTTTTTTTCTTTTTTTTTTTGAAAAACAAGCTTCGAACGACATCGTTTCCATCTTGACACAAACAAGCGCAGTGTGCAACGTCACACATAGTAGCCGCATCCTATATATATATATATATATATATATATATTTATATTTATATATGTATGATACGATTTATTATAGATATTTTCAAATTATATTATATGTTAAGTCTAGTATTTTGTACCTTTTTTAGTGGTGTCTATGCAAGTATTTTGTACCTTTGTAATTCTTTTAAAATCAGGAATAATGTAAAGTTTTATATGATCTTAATTGGAAGCTAATAGAATTAAATTGTTTCAATTCTTTAATATACGTTTGGTTGTAGATAAATATTAGACTCCGGATTTTTTAGTCCTTCTGCTATATCATTTTCTACCCCATCCAATAACATAATATATTTTACGTGATTCTTTGATTTAAATAGATTCAACGAAATTGTATATCTACATTAATAGAAAAAAGAAGGTCTTTAAAAAGATAAACGTTTTTATTTTTCATATATTAACTATAAATATTTTTCAAAAGCTAGATTTAAGTTAAATTTAACTAATTATTCAATTCAGGATTCATATATTTTTGAAGTTCATATATGAAAATTTGACATTTTTTTTAAAAATTTATGTGAAGATATGGTTATAATTTATTTTTCTATAGATTTAAATTATTTAATTTTCTATATAAATATATAAAAAATATATATATTTAAATTTATATTTATATAAAATCTCTGGTTCTTGAAAATCTTTTAAATTGAAATTTTAGTGTATAAATAAATATATATATATATGTATATATAAGTATAGTTTAATATTTTTTTCTTTATCTCTTTATAGGACTAATTTGGACATAATTATCTCTATCCCTAATTTTAATATCTATCTAGTGAGAGAGAAAGTAAACAATTTGGACGTAATTAATGTGTAATGGGAGATTTAGAGCCCTTCAGAGGCCCATTACTCCTATATAAAAATTATAAATTTAAGTTTTTTGGTTGTCTTCATAGAGATACATTACTCCTATATAAACTGTTTAAATTTCAAAAATTCATTAATGTAATAAAAATCAAATTTTACGGTTTGTTGTTATATATATTTATGTGAAAATTTTAATATTTTACAACCCCCCCAAAAAAAAGCTTTAAATATACTTAGTTGATTTAATAATATTTGGGAAAATAAAATAGTTGTTTTCTTTTCTAGAATCTCCCCTTAAATAAACTAATATCATACTATATTTTATTTAATTTTAAACACAAATAATAACTTAAGACCAATTATCATTATATTATATTTTATTACATTATATTATAATTTTTTTCCCTAAAAAAAAAAAAAAACATAAAGCCTTGCATGGTATAATTGATAATATTTATATATTAATCTTATTAATGATGTTTAATACTCCCTCCATTTGGAATTGAATGTTCCATTTTAACTTGCACAAATTTTAAAGTTTATCTAACCGCAAGAGAGAGAAAATAATTGATTTGGAGATAATTAAACTTTGTCCTAAGCATTTAGAAAAGGTTACTTGTCAGTCTCTTGTGCTATGGACCCTATTTTTATATATTAATATGGATATAGATATAGATCTTATCTTATATGTTATTAAAAGTAAGGCAACTCAATTGTCCAAGTCATATTAAAAAGAAAAAAGAAGTTGAAAAGATAGAGCTAAATTAATTAGAAGAGAATGGTAGTTAGCAATTGCGAGAGAGAAATTGTTTTGGCAATGTGGAAATAATTGCAGCCTGCTATGGTTTTTGGCATATTAAAAATAATTTTTTTGGAAAGTAATGAAAAGATTTCTTAACTTTTTTAACTTTTTTTTTCTTTTCCTATGCTATAGTTTCTTTTTTCCAAAAAGTAATGAAAGTTATCTTTTTTAAAAAATAAATATATTTCTATCTGTTATTTACTGTTAGTAATCAAAGATAATAATTACTTAATAGTAAGAATATTTTATATTTAATAATTAAAATATAAAATTAGAGCAACTAATGTAAATTTAATTAATTAAATATAATTAAACTAAAATTGTAATTGTCAATGTCTTTCAAAAGGTAATGTATGTGAGTAGAAAATTTGAAATTTTAATTTTTGATTATAACAAAAATTACTCATATGGATTCATCGATATTTTTTGGCATTTGAATATAAAAAAAGATGATAATTTGGAAGGTGACGGATGACATATTGAATTTTTTTTATTTTTGGTTTTATTATACTCTGAAAGATAATTGAAAGTGATATGATGTTTCTTATAGTGCAAATATCCATTTAAATATATAAAACAGTGATAACAGATTAGAAAATAACATTTAAAAGTATAACAATACAAAAAAGTAGACTTAACATACGTATAATTTGAAAATATTTTTAATAAACCATAATGAGATTTAAAAAATGATATTAATTAATACTTCCTCCATCATTATTTTTAAGTCATTAGACATCATTTTGTAAAAATTAAGAAAATCTCTCTAAAATGCCCTTTATGCAATC
This sequence comes from Parsonsia alboflavescens, assembly GCA_028571225.1. Lineage (NCBI taxonomy): Eukaryota > Viridiplantae > Streptophyta > Magnoliopsida > Gentianales > Apocynaceae > Parsonsia > Parsonsia alboflavescens. The sequence goes on along the minus strand of JAOXNR010052438.1, from coordinate 1,965 downwards.
GCAAGGGAAAAAGAGAATTTTGGGAAGAGTAAGAGATGAATAACATAGACACGGGTAAAAAGGGATAACATAGTCAACTATCTAATAAACTAACAACAGTGACTTATAATTAATGAGAAAAGATTTTTAGATCTAATGACTTATAAATAGTGACAAAGGAGTATGAATTAATTAATTGAGTTTTTCTAAAATGTAATTGAAAATTACATAAGTATTTCTCTTTTTTTAAAAAAAAATTTTAGAAAAAAATTTTTTAATTTGAATCCATGGTGGATGACACGTTAAAATACTTTTTTTAAAATAAATTTTTAATTTTAATTTTACTATTTCATACTTTATACAATTATTAATGCTTCACAAGTATTACGTAGGTTATCCTAGTTATAAAACTTGAAAGTGTAGAAGTAGAGAAGTTGCGGAAATAGTTATTTAAATTAATTTTACATTTTGTAATTATAAAATTATTTTAAATCATAATGGATGTATTTGGACAACATTTTTTTGAGTTTTAAAAAAGTGAAAATTAAAAGAAAGTTATTTGGCCAAAACATTTGAGGGTTAAAGTTTTAAACTTGAGGAAAATTGGGTCAAAAAAATAGAACAAAACAGAAAAGATTTGGAATTGTGTTTTCTTTTTTCCTTTGATATTTACGTTATTGTCCTTGGTTTAACCCCCTTCTCCTTTTTCCTTCTACTCTGTACATCTCCAAAGCACTAAAGTTCAGACTTTAACACGATCATCATCAATTTCCAAATCCCATTTCAAGAAATACAAATCAATCCTATTTTGATTCATCTTTCATAGATAAATAAAAGATTAGACCCAAATCTAGTCAATCCTTCAAATCTGATATCCTCTACCTAAAAATTAAATAGAAAAGATCAAGATGTGCAGCAGTGGCAATGGACTTCTCTCCTCACGGTGATTTCACCTTCATATCTGGCATCACTGCCTTGAATAATCTTTCCTTTCTTTATTGTTTTGAATCTCGGAAAAAACCAAGAAACCCATAGAGTTCTTGAACCCTTACTCTGGTTACAACAAAGGGGATTTGTAGGCTAGAGAGCGGGTCTGCACTAAGGTGTACCTATTGCTTTATTACCAAAGCCAGATCGAGATATATCTAATGGATATGCTACTTTCTAATTATCCGGTTAAAGTCTTTTGTTCTAGGTCAAACTAGAGACTTAGCACGAAAAAGGGTGAAGAATCGATAAGTAATCTAGTGATAAGGGCAACATCTCTCGTTTGTGAGTTTATAGACTTGATAGTTGATGAAAATAAAGTAGTATCAGTATAGATTTGTATGATGTTTTTAAATTAAATGAATTGAAAAGGGTATTTAGGTAAATTTACAATTTGAAAATTTAAGCAGATCAACACTATCCAAATGATGATTTAATTTCTAAAAACTTAGTTTTTATTTTTTTTTAAAATAGAATCAAAACTAATTGTTTAGTTCTTAAAAATTAAACGGCTTTCCAAATAGGCCCAATAAATCAAAACAGTAAATAGAAACGATGGGCCCATGCACGGTGCGCGGAGATGTTTAGAGGTGTCAAAAAGGGACAGCCCAGCCCAACCCTAGCCCAGTTAAACCCTAAAAAATTAGGATTGGGCGGGGCCTAAGCCCTGTACAAAAAAGCCTATATTATTCAGGCCCAACCCAGCCCTAACAAGCCCAAGGGCCGACCCAAGGGCCTAGCAATAGTTTTGAACTGCAATTTTGCTGCAAAATGTAAATGAATAACAAATGGCCATCTCCCTTCTCTTAATAGTTTTTCTTTCAGAATATCAGTAAGCCGTTGAGTTTGAATGCAAGCTTTCTAACATCTTACAGTTTTAATAAAACACACATGTGCCATTTGAAGAGCTTGTTCAGGCTGCTGAATTTGTGTCCATTGTTCAAACACGATATCAGCCATCTGCTTATGAAAAAGGAAGCCCAACATGAAAAAGGTCGA
>JAOXNR010052436.1:0-16582 GCA_028571225.1 Parsonsia alboflavescens | reverse complement strand
AACACCCACCCCCCCCCCCCCCCCCCCGCTTTCTGTAATTTTATGTTTTAACATTTTCTACATCCTTCAATTTTCTTATTATTAATTTTATGTTTCTATAATAAAATTTAACTATTTGGAGTTATTGTTTAGAGCTATTTCGCCAAATTTCTTTTTCCAAATTAAATGTTGTTTAATATGAAAAATTCTTAATATTTCAAGAAAAATAATTTAATAATAATTTTAGTTTTGATTTGTATATATCTAAAATTACATAAGTCACCATCTCTCTAATTGCATGTACTGGTTGGGTTAAATACTCCTAATGTAATTACATAATAATTACTAAACTAAATAAAAGTGGGATGAATTGGAATTGGCAATGTTGAAAAAGGAGAAGGTCACGTTTGGTGCAGCCTTGGATAGTCTACGTAGAAGGCCCAACAGAATGCCTGAATGGGATGCAAACGGAAATGCAAGAACTGCAATGTGCTTTTACATAGACTTTGGGAGGCCATATTTCAATATGAAATCTTATTCGATTCACAGTATTTTGTTTTTTTGATAAAACCGTCCAAAGACGGGGGGTTAGGCATAGACATCTACCTGTTTATTAAAGAAAGAAAGCAACGGCCAGAAAGTCTTACATAGCAATAAGAGAAGCAAAACGCCTACTGGACTAACTAAGGAATGATTCTAGGGAAAGTCCTATCTAAAATGGGCAATTTGTATGCCTTGTTTATATGATAAAGATGCCAGATGATCGTGTGAATAAACTTCCTAACTCTACTGGGTTCATCAGAGAATATTGAAGCACATCGAACCACCCAAATTTCATGATAAATTAGCTTCGAGATTAGCTTCGCCAAGGAGCCCAACCTTCATGAATGTATTCTCCAACTGAGTAATCTATCTTCCGGTGCTACTGAGGTGCTTGCGATGCCAAAAGCATTGCTGTAATGAGGCAAGACAACCATAGCAATCGGACAATCCCCAAAGAGATGAACGATTGTTTCTCCAAACTCCCCACAATGACATTGGGAAGCTAGCTGGAATCCCAACTGAGACCTGATATCATCTGTTGCCAAGAAATTCTTGCTTTGTTTCCACATGAAAATGAACCATGAGAGTGGTATCTGCTGGTGGAAAAAATTGTCTATGCTGCTATCGCCTAATTCCTCCTCCTCTAAGGCCGAGATGCATTCCGAGATGTTGAACCGACCATGTGATGACAGATTCCATATGTAAACAGCATTGTCGTTGTCTACTTCTTGGACAATTAGTGGTTCTGCCCATTCCCGGCTTGCAGCATTCTTTTCCAGACTCTCGATCCCTCCATAACCAGCTCTTCTCCTAGCTAGAAACCATATTTCATCTTCAGGTAGCGAACCCATAATGAATTGGAAGATCGAAACTTCCACCAAATCTTGAATCCATAAGTTGTAATTGCTCTACTAAGAGAGCTTACTACCAGCCCCACTTTATCATATGGTTGGGCGACGAAACTCCATGTGCACTAATGTCTATTACTACCAAACTCCGATTGACCCCGAAAGAAATCTGCAAAAAGCCTTTCTAATTCCCGAGTTACCTGTTGAGGAGGATTTGTAATAGCCAACAAATAGGTGGTCATTGCTAATAAAACGTGTTTGTTCAATATCAACCTTCCTCCGGGTGATAAGTATTTCCTCTGCCAACCATTGATACAAGCTTTGATCTTACCAACCAACGATTCATAGTATGAGATCTTTGCTCTGCTTGGGAAGATTGGACAATCTAAATAGATCATTGGTAGCCGCTGAATCACACAGCCAGTGAGTTCCTTCAATTGTGCTTGCCGTTGAGATGAAATGTGACAGGAAAGGTACATAGAGCTCTTATGAAAATTTATTTTCTACCCCGAGCAACCCTAATAGAACTCAAGAAAATTTAGTAGAGACGGGTGTCCCTTTTTCAACCCTCTTGTGAAAATAATAATATCATCTGCAAAGCTCAAATGAGAAACAGGAAGACTAATACGGTCTGTGATAAAATCTCCCATCTCACCATTGTGTAAAAGTTTATTCAAACCCCAGGAAAGTACTTTTGAAGCCAAGATGAACAATGTTGGAGATAAAGGATCTCCTTGATGGACTCATCTTGTAGACGGAAAGAAACCACATAATTTCCCATTTATAGTAATAGAAAACTTATTAAACGCCAGGCAGTTGAAGATGAGATTCAAAAAATGACTACTAAGTCCGAATTTCCTTATCAAAAGATTTTAGCATATCAAGTTTCGGGGTCATGTTACCCCCAACACAGTTCTTATTCAATGAATGGACTATCTCAAAAGCTACCAATATATTGTCAGCGATGTTTCGACCCTTCACAAAATCCCCTTGGTTTGAACAAATCAAATTAGGAAGTAACTTAGCAAGGCGTATAGAAATTACCTTCCCAATAACTTTGGACGAAAAATTACACAAACCAATGGGCCTGAAATCAGCAAATGTCTCTGGATTCTCCTTCTTCAGAATCGGTACAATTTGAGGGACTGTGAATTGCTGCAGCATGCACATCTCCATCTGCTTGGAGCAATTTTGGCTGAACAAACTCCCAAAAAGTTGTGAAAAATTTCCTCGGAAAGCCATCAACTCCAACTGCATTATCTCCATCCAAACTGAAGACTGTTATCCGAATTTCCTCCAGATTTGGAAGCACCGAGAGTTCCTTGTGGGTCTCCTGATCAATCTCTTTCGGTATAGCTGCTGTGAACTTCTGTGGGTTTTGTTGACAGCCTGTTTCATTTGATAGCAGTTCCAAGAAATACTTCACCGCTTCTTGCTCTATCTCTGTTCTATCTGCTAGCAGATTCCCCTCCATATCCTTTATTTTGTAAATCTGCAATGTGGCTTTCCTAGTATGCCAATAATTCGAGAAGTATGAAGAGTTCCCTTCACCTTCCTTGAGCCATTTGATTCTGGATTTCTGTCTCCAAAATACCTCTTGCTTCTTTAAACGGAAAATCAGATCTGCTTTTGCCATGTGAAATTCCACTCGGTTTTCTACTGTAGGTGCCGCCATATAAACCTCCTCCAATGTAGAAACCAAGCCTTCAGCCTTCCGTACATTTGTTATGACATTGCCGAATGTCTCGTTATTCCATACTCTAAGGGCTATTTTTAATCTATTTAGCTTTCCTGCCAGCTATTGCATCCCATTGCCTTCTAGTGGTTGCTGCCAAGAGGATTCGACTACGCCTTTAAAGTCTTTGTGATTGAGCCACCTGCACTGAAATCAAAAATTTCTCGAACTAGAAATTTCTGCCACGTCTGTAGAGACAAGAAGCAGATAGTGATCGGATGGAGAGCAGGGTAAGTGTTCCACCGTGGTGCTGTGAAAAGTAATCTGCCACCTGTCATTTACTAATACTCGGTCCAATCTTCGCCATAAGCGGGGAAAAGTAGATCTATACCATGTATAACTATTACCCACGTATGGCAAATCCAAAAAACCACAATGTCCCAAACTATCATTAAACTCTCAAATAGGACTGAGTGCTGGGGAGGAGCCTAAGCTCTCTTCCGAACTCTGAACCACATTAAAATCTCCCCCCACCAACCACAGTCCCAAGACCAATTCTGAATCTTCAGCCATTTTCAACCACAGCAATCTCTAAGTAATATAGTCACAAGCCGCATAAACGAAAGACATAATACAAGTTCCCTGTAATCCCATATACCTTTCGACTTGACAAGACAACATTTGATTTGTGTCACTCATTACAGAGACCTTCAAATTAGCCCACCAAAATAACCAAAGTTTCCCATTTAATTTTGAATGATAATAAGGCAATTGAAGTCTATAAGCATATGAGGCAATCCTTGAAGAACTGATCATTGGCTCCAAAATTGCAATTAACTGAGGCTTATATCGCAAGACATGAGATTTCAATTTACTAAAGAGTTACTCATACCTCTTACATTCCAGATTAGAATGTTCTTCATATCTACTGATTGGAGGATGAACGATGCCGGAATTGTTGTCGTGTGACAACATTTGAAGAGGGGATTTCTTTTTTCTTCATGGTCATGGTAGGTGAGTCGGATGGAGCATCACTGCTTTCTAGAGTTTCTTCTTGCAAATATCCCCTGATTGGATTCACATCATCGTGGCTCGTGGTTGAACCTCCGGATGTGCTGGAGTTAGCATCACTAGTTTGCATTGGATCCTTGACGCTGGAATACCCGGATCTTCTTGTTCTGCTGCAGGCTGCTGTCAGCCTGATCTTCCTGAGTCTGTGCTATTTTGTCCCCAATTAGGTCTTCCTGTTCTCTTGCAGATTGTAGTCCAAGTTGAGCAATGTCCGTTTCTGGGTTCTCCTAGCCACTCGAGGATAAATTGTCACAAATAGGCACCTGATTTGCTACCTAATTTTCCTGTAGGGTACTGATTTCATGAACTGAATGCCCAGAACTTGAGTTGATATGTTGAACCTAATTTCCCTTAGTTCCCTTTGGTTGGACTGTTGCTTCCTTCTGCTGTACGAATCGTTGTAGAGTTAGATTCATTGTATCTGCGTCCTTGATCATCCAAACCTGTAAGTTTTTGATTTTGGGATTGTGCTGTTCTGTGCGTGGGGCTGCTATTATAGTTGCAAGCTTCTTCATCTTCATATTCGGGTTCTTCACATGACAGAACTCTTGGGAATGGCCAATCTTTTTGTAGTGTGCACAATACCGCAACGTGTGTTCTTATGTTATTGGTTGTCGAAACCCCGAATCTTCTTGATTGATCCAAATTCTGTTTGGCAAGGTGCACAGAAGATCAAGCTCAACACACACTCGAGCAACACTTGGTCTCGACATTTTTTTTGTCGAGCCATCAACCTTGAGAGGTTTCCCATCAACAGATGCGAACGAATGTAGAATCTCCTTCTTGAAGAAATGTATGGGCATATTTGGAAAGGAAATCCATGCCGGTATGGTTGATGGCTACTGTTTGACATGGAATTGTGGCGTCCATTTAAGCACCCTCATCGGAATGCCATTGAGCATCCATACTACTTTCAGCCAAAGGCAGCAGCAGTAGTCGTCTTCATGGGATACCCAAATCATAATGTGCCTGGCATCAATCCATCCAATGGTACTTTCTCCTTTGAGCCCGATAGTCTGGAACAATTTCCGAAAAATGTTGAGGGATGGTTTCCTGTATGAGAACTTTCCAATCAATGATAGTTTGAACGGAGCAAAGAGGCTAGCGACTTCCTCCTTGGAGAAGAAGAAAGCTGGTTCCCTCTGCCAGTTCGTGCACATCTATGATTTACATCCCGCTGGCACGAGGGGCCTTGTCGTGACTAGTGGGAGGGGTTTCGCCCGTAAGGGACTTTTGCCTTCAATCCAAAAGAAGAAAGCTGGTTCTCCTTTGAAAACCTGAGCCGTTTTCAGTGGAATTGTTGCCGGAATTTCGCACGTGCAGGTTTGTCCTTTGAAGAGAGAAGAGAAAGAGCCCTTACCCCATGGAGGTGCGGCCACCGGAGGGATTGGATTGTTTGGTGGCGCAGCAGCCGCCATCTTCCTTGTTGCAGGAGTAGTTGGCGTTGGAGTAAGGTCAAGAAGTGCGGTTCAAACAGCCGCTTCTTTTGAATATTTCTGTGGAAATTTGGTTTCTTTTGTCAACAGCCGTGTTGACCCGTAACTCTTGCAAACCCACTTTTCCGGTCTGCCACTTGAAGTTTGTCCCCCTTGGATTGCAGATGGAGATGGTCCAGCAGCCGCTGTTCTGACGCCGCCGAGAAGCCAGCAACCTTCGCTGTTACCGACCTGGTCGCTGCTGGTGCCAGCCTCCGCAACGCAGCTGCCAGCTTCAGCTGAGCAGTCACAGACTGGAGAAAGCTGGTTCGGAGCTGCCTTCAGACGCCGAATGTTCTCAGATTGAAGATTTCAGTACCTTCGTTTCCTCTGCATGCAGTTCGCAGCCTCTTTCTCTTCTGCTTTCGGGAACGGAAGAGACAGAAATGTGGGAGGCTCCCCGCGGCCAGTTGCAACCTTCTGTTCCCACTTGATAGCCTACCGTCAGTTATGCTTCGCCATGGAGTTCATGAAGTCTATCGAGAAGGAAGCTACAATCTTGGCAATTTAGAGAGATCTAGATCTGGAGCTTTATTGAGAATTTGCCATGGTTCTTGATTGCTATGGATATATTATTGCAATTCAAAATGATTTGGTCTGTTCGGTTCGGGGTGTGCTAGAGAGAAGGGAGAGAGTTTTCTAGATTCTAGGTATTTATTTATAGGGCAGTGCCAACGATAGAAGAAACATGGTACTTCCTCTTGTTTATAATAAGTCGTTTTTAAACTTTTAAATTTGTTTAGTAGTATAAGTTGCTTTACAAAATTTGATGGTACTTATTACACTTTTTCTATTCTTACCCATGCTTATTCCCTCCGTTTCACAAAGAATGTTGTATAAGAAATTTTTATTTTAAAATGACTATCGTTTAGATAATTCAAAACAAAAAAAGTATTATTGAATTATCTATTTTATCCTTTTTTTGTCAAACTCCTTTTTAACATTTTTCAATGCAATTAACTATACCACATATCTCAATTTTTAAACTAACCGATCAAATAAAGAAAAGAGAAGAGAGACGGAACGAGAAAATAAATGAGGAACAAGAAAAGAGGATTTAGAAGTGTAGGTAAATTAAAGAATTGCAAACTTATCTCAAATGGTAATGTAAATGAGTAATGTTATGATGACCTTAATTCTGATAAAAAAGATCCTTAATTCTAATAGAAGAAACATGGCACTCCCTCTGGTTCAAAATGTTGGTCATTTTATACCTTTAAATTTGTTTCATAATATACGTCGTTTTACAAAATTTCATGGTATTTAATACACTTTTTCCATTCTTACCCCTATGGTTATTCCCCCTGTTTCACAAAGAATGCTGTCATCACAAATATTTGATGACAAATTCTACTGCTCTTCATTCGTTTGTTTGGGACTGAATATTCAATTTTAATTTAATATAAAGATTAAAGAATATTTTTGATATTATTGAAGTTTTTTAAATTGTACTTATAGAGTTATGGTTGATATTTGAGTCGTCTAATAAGTTGAATTAGTGGAATACAAATCCTTTTATATGAAAGATGACAAATAATTAACTCTTAATTTTAATTAAAAAATATATATATATATATACGGTTTTGTTAAGGCACGCTCCGTGCGCGCTCCAACCGTAACGGAGCTCCAGCTCTCATGTAGCCAAACAATTGGAGCAACAATTCCGTTACGGTAACGGTTGGAGCGCGCATTAAGATGCGTTCCGGAGCACGTCTTAGCAAATCTGTATATATATTTTTTTATTTTTTTATTTATTTAACTTAAGAAATAGATGCAAAAATCTACATTTTTTATAATAAAAATAAGATATCCAATTGAAAGTGCTCTTCTTGCAACGATGCAAAATCAATCTTGATTTTAAAATTAAGATTTCATTCCCTCTTAATGATAGAAAGAAATTTGAACTATTGTTAGTATTTTATTTTTCATACTCCCTCATCACTAAATATGAGTCATTTTAACTAATATTTCTTATCACTAATTATCTGTCATTGATTGTTAGTTAATTAGCTTTTTGAATGTGCTTTTTCTATATTATCCTTCTAATGATATACTCATGAATGGTGTTCAAATTTTTGGAAAGGTGATTAGAGGGCAATTTAGGAAATAAAAGTTATTTTAATTTTTGAAAAACGACTGTTGGTAACTTATATTTAGTGACGAAAGGAATAGTTAATTTTTAGATAATAATAATAATTATTATTATTATTATCCACTCTGCTTTTGGTCTTTCTACACTGGGTTTCACATTCATCCTCCAACACTTTTGATCTTCTGTTGGCTTTGAATCTTTTTTATTAATAAAAATCTTATAAATAACCTTTAATTATTAGTTTTTATTTTTTTTTATATTCTAGATTTTAAAAGAATAAACTAAACTTTAGTAGTACTTGATTTTTTAGCGTCACATGTTAAATTTTTATCATTTGTTGCATAATAAATTAGATTCATAGAACTTTCCCGCGGTATAAAGATCACAAGTTGATTTGTATAGTTTATTCCTTAAAGTTAGCTGAAAATCAAGCTCTGCACTCTTTTATAATGTTTAAATCAAGTTTGGAATCATTGGTCCAATTTTAAGATTTGGGTCTATTTGATCATTTTAAAGATTCCAAAACTATCACAGGTTATCTATAATCAACTTAGAGGTTTTATAGACCTCAAATTATTGGTTCAGGTAATTAGAAATTTGGACAGCTTTGGTCTTAATTTTGAAACTTAGTATATAAGATCAAATTCGACTAGCCATAACTATATGAATTTAAATTAGGCTTTCTAAAATTCAATCAAGATATCAAAATCCCTAATTTCATAAATGCACATTAAATCATACAATTTTCATAAGCCCTAATTGAATTTATAAAAATCAAGAATCATGAAAAAAATTTATAGTTTGATAGAATTTATCACAAAACCTTCATAACACCATGCCATGAATTTAATCAAGAACAAGTCAAGATTTAATCACAAATTCCATCCAAGAATGTCACTTTCCTTCCACCAATTTTTTGGAATTTTTCCATCAATTCAAACTCCACATTTAAGAAAAATAAACTTCATTCTCCATCAACAATCCAAGATCTCAACTTTTAACCCATGAATTTTGAACTTAAGAAAATATGTATTAAACCTTAACATGAAAAGGTTTACTCACCAAAGCAACGAGAATAACCACGGTATTATGGTTTGGAAGAAACTACAATGCAAGATCTTAGTTGAAATGATCAAATCTTGGCTGCAAATTCCTTCCTTGCCTCTCTTGGCCAAGCCTCTCACTTCCCATGACTTTTCTTTGTTGTGTGTGTTCTGTTTTCTCTGTTTATGCAGAACGAAAGTGAAATATGAAAGGGAAAATGGGGGTAGGTCTGGTGAAATGTGAGGAGGAATGGATGAGTGATATGTGGCATAATGTTTGATAGGTGTCATGAAGTCACTTGGTCATTCCATTCTTTTTCTGTTTTTAATAAGAATAAGAGTGATGGATGATTCTTGAGGTCCAAGAATCCCTGCCAATTGATATAAATAAATAAATATATATATATATATATATATATATATTTATTTATTTATATATAAAGTGAAGTTTAGGTATTGTCATGATATTTTGGTCAAATTGATAGTAAAGCATGGATGGAATTTTTCTACTACTTCCTCTATCAATTTTCAAATTCTAATTAACTCATATTATTATTCTACTAAAAAAAGAGCTTTCTATTGATATAAATCTTGGCTCAATTGGATAATAATTGATCGCTCAAATAGGTGTCTTTTAAGATTGGAGAATAAACTGTCCAAAATCATTAAGGAGAATTTCTTACTAAAATTGTCCCAAATTCTAAACCTCTCTTGTTAACTTATGCCATGATATTATCGAGTCTAGTATACTATGATCAAAATGTAATTTAAAAATTATAAATCAAGCAAGTATAAAATTCAAAAATTCGTTTTAAAGAAACGATTCCATTAGTTTACAATAGTATATTAAGTATGAGGCCTTGTGAGTTTTCGGGTGTTACAAAAGGTTATTCAAATAAGTAGAAGAAATTACAATTAATATTTTATTTATTATAGCTATTAAATCCAAAAATACTTGATTTAAGTCATCTTGAATTTAATTCAAATTGTTAGTATTTGTTGCTGTATATAAAATTATTAATTAATTTAAATTATATTGTATGATATATTTCGAATTAGTTATATTGAGATTTTAATTTATATTATTTCTCTAATTTATTATTTTCTTTCTTGAATTTATTTATTTGTAAATCAATTTTAACAAAAGTAGTATTGACTTAGAATCTCCTATTATACAATTGTATATTTCCTATTATACTAGTAAAAATTGAACACGTCAAATTTCCCTAAAGTTTAGTTATTCTTTTTAGGTAATATTAATGTAACAAGGAGTGATATATAAATATATAATAGGGGAGATCGGGACCTTAGTATTTGTGAACATATTGACTTTAGGTTTCAGGATATATAAAACTTCTAATAGGTTAGATTTAAATTTAAAGAATAAGCTTATAATGGACCACAATTCAGACAATGGGGGAAACAAGCTAGGTTTGTTAGACAGTTACTTGGTCTAAGCTTGTCCTGTGGTCTATTACAGGTTTATTATCTGACCTATGGTCTGCCCTATTCAAAAGCCTGACTTGACCTAAAACCTGTTTATAAAGCCTGCAATTTTTTTTTAAGGAAAAAAAAACTTAAAATATGATATATTATAACCTAGCATATGAGAGTACTTGATCATTATAATTAATAAACAAAATAAAAAATTAGAGAAATAATCTAAATTACAATAACTCAATATAATTTATTAAAATATATGACAAAATACTATATAATTTAATTTATTACATCATATACAATAATAAGCATAAAAATTTAAATTACGATTCTATCAACTAAATTCGTAGTTACTAGCTACTAGTTATAAAAAATTAAAAATTAAACATAATTTCTTTTATTTATTAGAAGACCTTCAAAATAAGAAAATCAAAACATTATTAATCATAATACAACTTTTTTTAAAAAATTGAGTTATTTCAATAATTCAAAATTTTAATTTTTTTTCTTATTAAATCATATAAATACATAATTATAATATATATATATATATATATATATATATATATATGCTAAGTATTTTTAATGAATTGAAAAATATTATCACAATTCATATATTATATACCAAATCTCAAATTATATACTAATTTATAAATTTTAAAAGTTTTTTTCAAAAAAGGAAGGACAACAAGTAATAGACACAGGCCGGTCTGACAAGCCCGCAAGACCTATGTCTGACCTTTAATCCTAAACAGATTTGTAGAAAAGCTTAGGGCTGATCTTATACTTGAAAAGGTCAGGTGAAATGTAGGTCAGTCGCCTAATCTATTTTCACCCCCTAATTCACACTACGTCAAGGATTTATTTAATCGACTCACCTTATTAATTAAAATTGAGGCCTGACCGATTTCCATGCATGAGTTATCGGTTACCATATCTCACAATTTACTTATTCATGTATAATCGCTTGAAGGGAGGTCATAGTCCACAATTTACTACTCCAGAATTACTTATTAATTCCTGTCAGTCTCTGTTATCAAAACCAAACTTTAATTTCACAAATTCAAATGAAAGGATGCTGAATTCTAAAACAGCAGCCTAGCTAACTCCACCAATCGCTTCCCATCACCGATCCAATGCTAGTATCTAGGACTTGTGATCACCTTCAACAATGCTTCAAAGTTTCTAGTCGAGCTTCCATTTGGTTTCAAAGCATCTAAAGCTTTCTCTTTGAGAACTTGAACGTTTCCCCTCATTTCATTTCCTCTTTGACCTGATAAAACAAGATTCAGAACATCAATCGTTCCATCTTTGGTAAAACCTTCAGTTCCAATCCTCACCCCAATTCCCCATACATCCTCAACCATCCGACTGTTTAACTTTTGATCACCAAAAAATGGCCTACAGATCATCGGCACACCAAAAGAAATACTTTCCAAGATTGAATTCCAACCACTGTGCGTAACAAAGGCTCCCACAGACGAATGTTCCAAAACTTGCGACTGAGGAGCCCAAGAAACGAACTTGCCGTACCCACTATCAAGAACTTCGTCCGGCAAAAGCTTCCGGGCATGATCCCTCAAGGACCAAAGAAACGGAACCTTGATAGTTTCCAGAGCCTCTGCTACGGCCACCATTTCGTTAGCCGGCGGAGTGGTTACGGTGCCGAAGCTGATGTATACTACCGAAGCTGGATCCTGGTTTTCCAGCCATTGGATGCATTCGGTTTCGCTGGATGAAGATGGCATTGAAACGGACAGATGCGAAGGACCCACGTTGAGGACTTTTCGCAACTTTGACTTTAGATCATCGGTAATGATGGGATCTATTTCTTCGAAGGAATTGAGAACCACAGCCGCAGCACTCGGCAGTTTCAGGCCCATGCTATGAAGTAAACGATCCAGTCCGGATTTTGAGTTTCTCTGCAGAACTTGTTCGGGCAAGTCATTCATGCATATGGCTGCCATTCCTGGCAGGAACTCCAGAGTTTCCACTGCTCCTTCGCCTGAAGGATCTGATTCTAGTGATTCATGCCCGGATATAATCAACAGACAGTATTAAAATGTGAAAATTGGAATTTAAAAAGAAAAACAAAATCTCAATTGCCAAACTCGAAACATGACCTTGAATTTCGAACCATTCCTAAGTGTTTAGATTAGTTAATGTCTCAAATAAGTGTGAAGAGCGTTGAACAATTTTGTATGTTAGAATATAAAAAGTTTCTTAAATTTCGTTTATATATATAATGAATATTATTTTATAAAAACTAATATTTAATTTTTTAAAATGATTGGGAACCTTTTCAAATTCAAAATCTTTAATATGCACGTTTACCGGTATCCCAAACAGACATTTAAAGATAGATGTGGATAGCTGGACACTTTCAACCTTTCTCTCTATTAAATTAAGGGACTTATTCATAATAAAGAATAAGAAGAATACTATTCAATAACAATAAATTTTATAATTTTCATATGACATTAACTTTTTGATACTTTTTTTCTAAAACTAATAATCAACCATCCTATTTTATTTTAAAATTTCAGTTAAAGGATTTTTATTATTTTTTAAATTCAAGTACCGAATATCTTTTTAAAAAATAAAAATGAAAATAAACATGGATGTGAAACAACTGAACACCAACATTTAAGGAGAAAGTATACCTGCTTCTCCAATCTTGCTTTGGATGAGATCCGTGTGAATGTGAACAGATAAAGAACAAGAGGCAGCTGTCCAGTACGGCACCCATGGAACCCTTCTTTTCTCAGCAAAGTCACTGGCAAAATAAAAAAAAGCATCAGTTAAGAAGCAACTAATTCTGTTCCCCGTTTCTTCTTCCGCCTCTTCCACCGCCATCTCAAAATTCCCCGGCGTCGCCCCTAAGAAAAATCCGATGGCTTCTTCAATATCTCCAGAAAAAACATAGCTGTCAGGCGTACCATCCCATACAGTATAGGCCTTCACGTTATCGAACTCTTGATCTGTTTGTGAACCTGAAAATACTGAGCTGATGGATTTAGCCGTATTGAAGAAGGAGAACCTGAGATGTGGTGATGAGGCTGCAAGCCTATGCACGAGCTTCAGGAGAGGAGCAGCATGTGTGCCGAATGGAAATGCCAGAACAGCAATATGAAATGAATTCGCCATGGATTTTTTATTTGGAGATCGGGATTGCCCTAAATTCTTAAATTAATTTTAATTAAAATATCCTTATAATAAATAAGTTAAAGTAACATCTCTATTGAATCTCACCCCTATCAAATAAGCTCAATGAATGAGTTTTTGGAGGAACTTTTAATTAAGAATACAAAAAACTTATTAAGTAGTAAATTATTTGTCTTGGAAATTTTCAAAAGAGTATATTAGGATGAAACTTAATACTTTAATACTTTTTTTGAGAAATTAAAATAATACATAATTTAAAAAAGACATATTTTGCTAAAATGACACATATAAGAACGTGGAAGAATTACTCTCTTTTTTTTTTTTTTCTTTGAGGTCTTTTCACTTTAACTAAGAATTATAATTAGTAGTCCCTCCCTTTGTTTTTAACTAATCATTTTACTTAATCAATTTTATTTTAAGATGGAAGTCATTTTCCACTTTTCAAAAATCATTTTTATTACCCAACAAATATTTAATGAAAAAATTTTAATTATATCCTTCTAATCGAGAAAAGTTTTGGTGCAGCTACACCACATCATCAGCATACTCATTTGATGCAGCAGCCCAATACCATTTCTCCACCTGCCAGCCTTCGTCCACGTTAAATCCCATCACAAAAGTTAAACACCTTTATACAGAAATTCACTCCTTCCAATCAGAGAAACCTTCCTTCCATTTTATTCATGTCCATCTCAACCGATTTTCACTTATTCTTTCAATAACTGTCCTTGCCGTTCTTTTTCCCACATTCTCAGACCAAATTTCTCATGAACTGATAACTGAAAAGAAGTGCACTTGACGGCAGTGTAAGCTCCTCCAATCGGACTCTCTCAATTAACCCATTGTCCTATTGCTGCTTAGGATTCAATTGCCGGGGTGGCCAGCCGAGGCTCTGTCGATGACCGTCGGTATCAGCTATTGCTTCAGCTGCCTTGAACGGCCAGCATAAGAATCACTATGCTGCTCTCGACGTATCGTCAAATGCTTCCTCCTCTGATATCAAAAGGGACTATCGCCTTCTTGCCCTCAAGGTAACCTATTTTTACACGTTAATGCCTATGCAGACAATTATGTGAACTTTTTATGAAGTGCTATTCATTTCTGCAAGGTTGAAACAAATGAAAATGGCTCATCAGATACACTTTAACTTTTTCATGAAATTCAAGTACCCTGAAATTTGCAAAAGGTAAAGAAAAGAAACTTCAAAGGAATATTCTTTTTATATTCTGGGAAGATGCTTGAATAAATGAGAAATCAACTGTGTTCCTAATGTTCGTAACATTGTGCTTTCATTTCACAAATACATTGATACTTCGTGGTAATATTGCCAATTAACAATCATGTTAGCGACCAATTTGTGAGAAAGCTGTTGGATTCTATAGTGTCAATCATGCAAATACATTTTTTGTAGGTGGTTGTTTTGTTGAAGGTGAATGGCTACGAAATGCATTTCGCTGGAAGGAAACTATTGGGCTTGGGAAGAGAGGCCTGGGCATTTTGGGGATGTATGGATGTATTGGACAGGTGATGGACTAGGCCATTTTGAATTTCTCCAGGTTAGTTGTAATGCTTCTGTGGCTCTGGACCCTAGCTCTCTCTTGATGACTTATTTTGAAGAACTTCACAAGATCTTCCCTTGGTCTCTTTCAATACCCCATTCTCTTTATATATTGTTTTATTCTTGATGCAGCTTGCAGAGGACCTTGGTGCTTCCCCCATATGGGTGTTCCATAATGGTAGTTTCGGAATATATGACTTCTTTCTCTGTTTTCTTGTGCTTGACATGGGGGACTTAATTTATTATTTTTTTTCTTCTGTATGTAATGCATACCTCATTCCCTAATGATTCGCAGGTATTAACCATAACGATGAAGTGGACATGTCTAGTGTGTTTCCATTTTTGCAAGTAAGCTTATTTGTTTTTTCTTTGGTTTAGATATTGATTTATGAAGCAAAGCAAGCATCACAGTTGCAAAGACATTCTGAAAATGTTTAATAGGTGTCCCATGTGTGGGTTCTTAAATTAAACTTATGGTTGAAACAGCTTGTCCCGGTTTAGTAGTAGGACTGTCTTGCTCATGACCAAGGTGTCTCGGGTTTGACACTGGACTCAGGCTCATCTATTTCCCTGTTTTTTAAATTGAATTTCTACGAAACAATTTGAGTGAAAAGGCAATGATATATATATGATCTCCAGATTTAACCTGATAGGTTAGCATTCTCTTTCGTTGGGTAGTGAATTTGAACTTGTATTTTTACTTCAAGTATGGGTGATGAACTTGAAGAGATGTAATTTTCTAAACATGAGTATTCCTGAATGGATTTAAGTGGTGTTTTAGTACTTCTCAGAGAATTTTCCTCGACTTCTTCTAATGAATGTAGATTTTGCCTTCTGAGATTTATCCAATGGAGCGACATAGTAGAAATGGCAAGCTGTGCACCTTTGTTCGTGAATACCAATGATAGGAGATAAGATTAGTTTCTCTCAGTTTGATCAAATTTTCTTTTATTGTAGCAGTGTCTTGTGTTCTCTAAGGAATAAACTATACCAATCTAGAGCTATTCAACTTGTGTTTCTTATACCGTTGGAAAGCCCTATGAATCTAGTTTATTATTCGAAAAACAGTTTGTGATTTTGAGCTTCCAACAATAAGATATGATCAAATTACTAAAGTCACATAGGTCTGACTAACCGGATAAATTTAGTATTATGAGAAGAGGGCTAACCTGGTCGTAGCTTATATATCCCTTCCAGTACTACTTTGACAAGTTTATTTTCTGAACTTTAAGCTTAGCCTTTTAGCTTAACCACATTTGAAGGATATAAATTCCAAAATCAAGGCTGTAGAGCTTGAATTTCAGCCAACTCTAAGGAATAAACTGTACCAATCTAGAGCTATTCAACTTGTGTTCTTTATACTGTTGGAAAGCCCTATGAATCTAGTTTATTATCCAACAAATGGTTTGTGATTTTGAGCTTCTTACAGTAAGATATGATCAAATTACTAAAGTCACACAAGTTTGACTGACAGGGCAAATTTAGTGTTATGATTGTTTTCTTCTCGGGCTGTTTTTTTTTTTTTAAATATAATACCGTCCAAAGACGGGGGGTTAGGCGTAGACCCCTACCCCTTTATTTGAAGTGAAAATAGGGCCAAGGCCTTACAAAGCGTTAAGAAAAGAAGAACTTCCAGGCTAGCTAAAGAATGAATCTAGAGAATGTTTCATCCAACATGGGTAGATCATACGCC
>JAOXNR010052435.1:0-16582 GCA_028571225.1 Parsonsia alboflavescens | reverse complement strand
TATATATATCATTCATCACCTTCCTTATATCCTTATTTCACCTTCAATTGTTCACCCTTCATCAATCATTCAAAAAAAAAAAAAGAAAAACAAAAAAAAAAAGAGTTCAATAGAACGTGGCCACTATTCTCTTAAAAATATTTAAAACATAGGATAGAAGAGTAAATAATGAGTTTTAAAACTAAAGAAATAGAATAGTTAGAAAACTATTCTCATTTAGGCTCAAATAAGGACCAAGGATATAATGTAAAAGGGTAGACTTAAAGAAAGGCACAAACTAGTCAAAGAAGACCTTATATCATCCCCGAGCTAACCACGTTTCTATGAATTTCACCTCAAGCATATAAAAAGACAAGTTTTAGAGTGACAAAAATGAGGCTACAAGTAAAATTAAAAATCAAGACAACTCTTTCAATCAATCGTTCTCTTTAGCATAAAAAGATTCATGAAGATTATTTATGAGAAAAATTATTTGTTTAAAAGGTTATGCAAGTTTCAAAATCAAGTTTTCAAGTTTTAACTAGTAAAGTTGTGTGAAATTTAGTTCAAAAAGATATTTAGGATTGTATAATAAAGAGAAGTTCAAATAATATTAAACACAAAAGGTTTCAACTATCTCATGTTCAAATTCAAAGATTAATAATTATGTCATTGGCCACAAAAACATTATAAAAAAAAAACTATTCTAAACATTAAAATATTATATAGGCTAATAAAAACATGCAACAACATAACATAAAAAAGACAACACACACCCCCACTCTTAGAGTTGGCATTGTCCTCAATGACACTAAAGATACAAAAAGTAAAAATAAAAAGAGGGAGGAGATATAGTCACCCTCTATAAGAGAGCTCACAAAGAAACTCCTCGAAGGAATCTAAGCGGGCAACTTGAACGTCAAGCCGATGATTGAGTTGAATGCCAAGTTGTGCAAATTGGGATTGCATGGCTTCTTGATTGGCAAGGACTTGAAGCAACATGGCTCTTATTAATTGGTGCGGCCTAGAAGTGGATGGACCTGCAGAAGAGGAAAAGACGGCTTGTGGATGTTGTCTTTGTTCCATGGCTTCAATTTCTTCTTCCTCTTGGAGTTGCTCCTCTTGAGGGTGTAAGTCGGAAGGCTCTGATGACACCATAGACCATCACTACCACACGAATACTTAAGATTCTTCATGGTGGTTGTGTTGATAATGGCTTTGGATTTAATACCTGTAAAATTCTCAAGAGGTATATGGAAGGCTTGAAAAATTGTGGTTAATGACAATGGGTAGCAAAAAGCCTTAATAACTCTAGGAGTACTATGAGCAATCTCACACATGTTACGGATTAAGATGGCAGGTAATGAAATTCCAGGAATATTTCTTAATCCATTTTTCATGTGATAAAGAATGTAAACATCCAAAAAAATCAATTCATTCAAAGAGGAAAAAACATTATGATTAAGCAAGTAAGTGAAAATGCAGCATTTTTTATTAAATTGTTTAACAAGAAGTGTAGAGCGTTATCGTTCCTTACCTACTACATAATAAACTAGCCCTATATCATATCTTGCAGTGTTAAAATTAAACTCTTCATCCGTTGGCACTTTCTCATTATTATGGATGGGATAATGAACAAGATTATGGAGATGGAAAGTTCGAGCAAGAAATTCTTTATCAAGATGAATATGAATCCAACTAAGTGTAAATGGAGTCCAAATTCATTAGTGGATTTATTAGCAATATCAACGTAACAATCTTCCACGAAATTAGGATAATAAATGTAATTAGGATTAATGATAGATTCCCAACCTAGAACTTGAAAGCAAGATATTATTCCAAGTTGTGCTTTGAATCGTTCAACAATTGTATGTTCAAAAATCCATGAATGGTTTGCTCTTTCTTCTAGCCATGTTTGATTATCCCCAGTAAAACATGTGTGATCATATTGGGGGGGGGGGGGTTGTGGAGATGCTTTTCTTCTAGATGATCTAGACCTCTTTTCTCTACTAGGCACTTTCACAAAAACTTGGTGTGCACTTAAATTTTTTCAAGAATTAAGTGAACTTAACAACAAATTTGAGCTCCCAATAACAAAAGAAAACAAGGATAATGCAATACCAATTAATCTACCACAACTTCAACATAACAATCTCCAATCAGCAAATTCCCATTTGCCTCCAAAAATCATAATAAAACGCAATGCAATGACAAACTAACAAAAACCAATAAAACAAAATAGAAAAGAGGGTTAAAGAACAAAATTTTACCAAACTTCCTTAGCAATTGAACCAACAAGCACTCCTAATGTGAAATTCAGATGTGAGGTTTTGGTGGAAAAAATGTGGGTGAGAATGGTGAAGAGAGAGAAAGAAAAGTAAAGATTGATGATGGGGGATGCAGTTAGTGGAAGAAGGGAAGGATTTTGGATTGTGTTTTTTCTTAGATTTGATGAAGGATTGAGAGGAAAAGAATGTTAGGGTTTCAATATTTGTAAGAGAGGGAGAGAGAAATTCGAATTTGAGAAGGAAAGAATGAAAGAAAAGAAAGGGAAAAAGAATAAAAAATCTGAATTTCGGTCTATCCGGTGTCAACTATGGTGTGTCCAGCTTCGGATAGGCTTCTCAACTATTTTTTAAAAGTTCCAGAAGTGACCTGGTCCTGGACCCGAAGCATTGTCCTGCTCCAGATGGCGCTGCCCGGTGATTCCCTTGGAACAGCTTCCGTCTTCGCTCCGTTTTGATTATTTCCTAAAAATTTGACATGGAGCTACATCCTAAACATATAAAAATGAATAAATAACTACTAAATGAAAAGAAAATAAGAAATAAAACTAAGAAAATCTTATTCTTTGGTTACCTCCCAAAAGCTCCTTTGGTTAATGTCATTTGGCTCGACATTGTGCCTCCTTTAAGGTTCATCATATGATGGCATCTCAAGGTCCATTATAGTCATTATATGATCTTCTAAACCTTCATAGAATGGTTTGAGACGATATCCATTGACCTTGAGCACTTTACCCTTTTCAAGACTACGAACCTCAACTGCACCATATGGCAAAACGTTAGTGACAACAAAGCAATACCTTTTGACCAACAAAAAACTCTTTATGAGACAAAAATTTGTCATGATAGATTTTTGTTTTCTTTTTGAAAATTGAAGCATTAAAATAAACATCATTCCTTATTTCTTCAAGTTCTTGAATTTTCAATTTTCCATGATAACAAGCATTAGAGAAATCAAGGTTGCATTTCTTAATAGCCCAATATGCTTTATGTTCAATTTCCATTGGAAGATGACAAGCTTTACCATAAACTAGCCTATAAGGAGACATGCTAATAGGTGTTTTGAATGTAGTCTGATAAGCCTAGAGAGGATCACCTAAACCTAAACTCCAATCTTTTCTATTAGGATTGACAGCTTTTTCAAGAATGGACTTAATTTCTCTACTAGAAACTTTTGCTTGTCCATTAGTTTGTGGATGATATGCAATAGAAACTCTATGTTGAACATGATAATGTTTAAATAAAGCATCAACAACCCTATTACAAAAAGGAGTTCCTCTATCACTTATGATAGCCTTAGGGATGCCAAATCTGTTAAAAATGTTATCTTTTATGAAACCAACCACAACTTTTACATCATTAGTTCTTATAACTTTTGCTTCCACCCATTTGGATACATAGTCAAAAGAAGATGGAAAAGGTCCCATGAAATCAATCCCCTCAAATCAAATATTTCACAAGTAAGAACATTTGATAGGGGCATCTCATGTCTCCTATATATGTTTCCTACTCATTGGCATTCATTACATAATTTAATATACAAATATCCATCTTTATTCAAATAAGGCCAATAGAATCCACATTCCAAAACTTTATCGGCTTTCCTTTTGGGACCAAAATGACCTCCTACATCATATGTGTGACAAAATGCTAAAATAGATGCAATTTCATTATCAGGCACATGACAACAAATGACATTATCAAAACAGATTTTAAACAAGTGGGGATCATCCCATAAGTAGGATTTAACATCACTCTTGATCTTATACTTTTGAGCTCTTGAAAATTTTGATGGTAATTCACTAGTCACAATATAGTTCACAATATCAGCATACAAAGGAAGAAAAACATGAAATGTATATAAATGCTCTTCAAGAAAGAGTTCAGAGATTGGAAATACTTTCCCTTTGTAGGTTAGCCTACTCACATGAGCTACATAATTCTCAGCTCCTTTCTTATCTCTGATCTCAATGTCAAATTCATGAAGTAATAATATCCAACGTAAGAGCCTAGGCATAGATTCCTTCTTTTTAAGGAGGTACTTTGGCTTAGATTCCTTCTTCTTAAGGAGGTACCTAAGAGCAGCATAATCAGAAAAAATTATTACTTTAGTACCCAACAAATAACCCACTTCATGTTCTTGTTAACAAAAGAGGACTACTCACAAGACATGATTATTAAAACTGAAAAATAAATAAGAAAAGAGAAAGAGAAAATTTGCCCTTTATCTTCAAAAATCCTAGGAAAATCAATCTTGAATTATGTATCTAAGACCAATGTTTTCAGAATTGGACCGGTCATCGAACCAGAAAAGTTACTAATTTAATAGTTCAACCGCAATTGAACCGGTTAATTTAATAATTAAAAAATTTTTTTTTTTTGGTTTGAAATATATCAAAATAATATAATTTATTCTCAAATTAACAATATATATGCATAAAATAAATGGAAAAAAAAAGGGAGTTGATTTAGGATTAATTTATAACTAACAATAAAAACCTATAAATTTTGAGTAAATATTTATATATATAAAAACTTGTAAAAGAATTGGGAAAAAAGTTTAAAATGAAAGGAAAAATTAATTTATAACTGGACATTTTGTATGTCGGTTGTGACGAAAGTTTTCTTAATTAGTGGTCCCTCAATAAAATTTGAAGAGATGTAAAAATGGGATCATGACATTGTTTAGGGCCTTTAGGCACTGTCATCCCCAAATTAAATTAGATTGTTTCGGGCCTTTAGGCACTGTCAGGTTTTCAAGAAATGGGGTTTCCATGGCATCATCACCATTTCCTACCGCCACCACCTCCTCCTCCGGATCCTTCTGCACCACCTCCAGGCCCTTTTGCCTCACCGCCTCCTCCCAATTACTATGATCCTCCTCCACGTCCAGGACTACCAAACCCACCACCACCTGATTACTATCTAACACCTCCATCTCCTCCTAATTACAATTCACCGCCCCCACCCAATGCCCCTGCTCCTGGACCACCCAGTCCACCTTTTCCAATCATATGAAGAACCACCACCACCACCTACACCCGACCATTCCCCCATATGAATATTATTATTATTCCGGGTTTGAACCTCAATGGGGCAAGAAAAGAGGAAGTGATGCAGCAAGGGCAGAGCCCTACACAATAAGAAGCGGTGGCAACGAAGGGAAGCTTCTCTCATCTTTGTGGGTTCTCTTATCTTTCTTTTGGTTTTTCACTATATTTTATATGTGGCTTGTGATGAAACTGAGTCGAGCAGAGAGACAAATCACCAGTGATGGAACAGATGCCGGAATTTTGACGACAGGTCCGATCACTAGCCAGCTAGTTCAACAGTTCACAGGTTGTACCGACCGGCTCAATGTGATCTGTACAATAGAGAACGATTTTTAGCTTCTTCAGTTTTGCCCCTCGAATCGAATCTGTCATAGTTCCCATTCCCGTTTCAACCAGTCGAACTGGTCGGTTCGGTTCAGTCCATAAAACCAGGTCGAAGACTATGAAAAAGATCCCAGGAGTAGTGATCCTTTACAAATAAGTAATTATCTAATAAATGTCTAATAATAAAATAGAAACCTAATTCAAAAAGAAGTAGTTTAGGAAAAATAATCAAATCCTAAAAAAATTAAAAGTCTTCGCCACAGTTAACACCCTTGGTCAATGCCGTCTGGCACTAGCTAGGTTGTCCACTGCTCCACTTCATCGTGCCACTTTCTCTTCCGAAAAGGATCCTTGTGCCAACTTAGTAATTTTTAGAGCATTTTTCAACCAAATAGTCCTACAAACAAAAATCAAGTATAGGGAAGTAAAATATATCCAAAAAGACAAAATTAAGCTAAGTTACATAAGATAACGACATAAGATAGATATAAAACTTAGCATAATTATGTACACATCAATTCCACATTCAATGTTAGTGATCTTTCCCTTTTTAATGTAGATGAAGTTGATTCGAGAATGAATCCTTTGAAAGTAAGAGGGAATGTGGAGATGACACTCCAAGGATACCAACCAAAGCCATTACAAGATCAAGGGTTACAAAGTTGAGGCAAGAAATGATCATATTTGTTTAAGAAAGAGAACCTCAAGTTGATTTTCAATCCATCTTTGGAGGACATCCAAGAGTGGATGCAGAACAACCTAAAGTAGAGTTCAATTTATTGGTAATTCATGGGCTTGATTAGGGAGTTTCAAGTGAATAAAAAGACCTCAAAGTTCCTTGGAATCAAGTGGAAGAAGCATTGAAAGAATGAAGAGAGGAAAGAAGATCAAGTGTTTGAAGTGAAAATCGGGCATAACCGAAGCACTTGAATGGCGCCGGTTAGGGTTCCCCTCGCACAAGTGAAACAGGAGAAGAAAAGAAACATTCTAGAGGAATTTCCAAAGAGTTACTGGCGCAGGGACTGGCATGTCACTTTACGCCGGTTGTCCCTGAAGCATACATTTTCCAGCTTTTCCTCTAATGCAATCTTGACCTAATTTGACAATTTCACTGGATTTTATTGACTTTTCTTTGTCTTTTAAGTTATTTTAGAAGGTTATCGAGGTCTTTAAACATTATTATGACTTCTTATTGATGCGAACTATAAATAGTTCTCTATTTGTAACTGAAAGACAACAATTATCAACAAACATCAATTCAAAAGAGTGACTTCTTTTCTAAGATCAAACATGATCTTTGAATGGGTTTTCTTATGAACTCTTCTAGTTTCTTGAGAAACTACAAAGGGATTTTCAATTACTTGGCTTAGGTATTGAATTAGTCTCCCAAATCATTTAGGCTGGTTAATTGTTAGCATTAACAAGTCAATCAATCTAATTCTAAGCTTGAACCATTGATGGATCTTGAGAATTGAGGCTTCTATTTGATTGATCATGAGTTGGGCCAAGATAAGGAGAAACTTCAACTTGTGATCACATCAAGGCTTAACAATCAACATGGAGGCAAAAATGCACATGAGAAGAAAGCTTCAACAAAAACTCAAATTTGGGTTGCAATGAATTATATGGCAGCACATGTTGCACATCTCTCATTCAAAGTTATTTAAGACCGTTGCTAGTAACTTGACAGTGGTTGTTCAAGACACATGACCAGAATCAAGGAAATGCTGTCAGACTATCGATCACACAATGGAGGTACTGAGAAATATGATGATGGAGTCAAAAACAAAATGATAGGAATCGACATTCTCAACGTTGATGGTCTTCCACCGTTAACTCAAGTATTCCATGTCAAAGGATTGAAGGCCAATTTAATCAGCATTAGTCAACTTTTTGACACAGGTAATATTGTTAATTTTAAAAAAGATCATTGTATTATTACTAACAATGCACGGAATTGTGCCATGAGTGGTGTCAAAACACCAAATAACTGCTATAAGTTGAACGAGTAGCAACAACAATCAACTAGAAAGACACTGGGTTTGATAGAAAAGCATGAGTTTGACAGCAAACATGCAAAACGGAAAGAAGGCACGAAACAAAAGAAACAAGAACCAACACTCAAGGATCAAACACATTGAAATATGATATTGTCTAATTAGGGAATTGGAGAGGAACAAATTGGTTAATGTTGAGCATGTTCCAGTAGCGACACAATTTATCTAATCGGTTGATTGTCCCCTTAAAAAAAAAAGTTTGGCACTAAATTCAATGTCAAATCACAAAATGTCTTTGCTAAATCCTCATCAAAGAATTCGACAAATAACAATTATGTGGTAACATTTCTCCATTCTTCTTTGACTTTGATTTCTGAAAGTGTTATCGACTTTAATATGTTTGATTATGTTGATTTATCTGTGTTGAAACATGATTTATTGAGGGGTAGTTGGATCCTGGCAATGAAGTCTTTATCAAACAATGAATTTTGTTTTTGATGATCCTGGCCTTGACTTGGTTCTTATCAACCTTGTTGGATCTTGTTTTAGAAAATAGGAGTCAACAGAATTAAAGTTAGAATTCTTGAATTTTATTTTATTTCTATTATCATGGGAAAATATCTCTGAATTCTATGATATCTTGGATTTTTTTTTCCATTTGGTTTTCCTTGGAATTCTATTGTTAAGGCATTTTGTTATGGTCGTCTTGGGTTTCTATATGGAATTCTTGGATTTTTTTGGTTATCACAGCCTCTATTATTATCCAACAATAAAAAAATTAAAATATCAACAACTCTGGCAAATATTCTTGAAATGAAGAAAGATTGGCATTTGTTTGGTACAACAAAAAGGGGGAGATACATATATGGTGGTGAACTTTTAATGATCTATGATGACTCCTTGATTGCTGCTCACTGGTTCCCGATGACAACTCTCAAATTTTGTTATCTTAACTCTTTGGATTTTATGTTCTCTTCTTGAAATGCATTGGTTTTTTTTTTTTTAATCTTTTTTGGATATCTGGGGATGCTCTATTAATGGGGATTTCTTTAGATGCTCTAATTACTTTTGTTATATCAAATGAATGCCAAAGGGGAGATTGTGATGCAATAAACAGGAACAAATAAACGGCTAAACATAAAAAAGAACTGGATATTGTGAAAACACACAAGTTGTCAGTTTAATTACAAAAGTCAAAAATTATCACATTTTTAAAAGCCTATCTTAAAACTAAGAAAAACTGAGATTAAATAGACTCAACCTTACCCTAATCCTAATTGGAATTAATGAAAAGAATCCTAATCAAAATTAATAAAAAGAATCCTAATCAGAATTAATAAAAAGAAACCTAATCCGATTCAGAAATAACAAACAAAAAAATTACGAAAATACCCCTAGAACATAAAAAAGCTCAAAAGTCTATCAAAATGATCCTGGATGGCCCAAAACTGTCTTAGGCCATAGTTAAACTATGGGTTTGTCCATTGGGCCTTTTCCAATCGCTCAGCCAAATTTGAGCCCGTTTCGAGCTCAAGCCAGCTTGCATCTTCCTCACCGGCTAAGAAAATATCCACCCTCGAATCTGATTCGTCTCTAGCTTGACAAGGAGTTGCCCTTGCCGCGACTTCCAGCTGACCGTGGCCTGGCCAGCATCGGTCTGGCCTTGGGGTTCTCCAGCGAACTATTTGTCCCTCCGGTGACTATTCTAGAATCATTCCAGCGAATTCTCTGGCCTTTCAGCTAACTACTACCTCAGAAACGGGAATCTTGATTTTCATACCGAAATTCTGGAAAGAAGATTATCTGCCAGGTCGTTTTGCTCGATTACTCCTCTGGTTCAAAATTCCAAACGAATTGACATCTTCCCTTTCATCATTAGATTTGATATCTAATTTCGCCCCCTCCTTAGTCTGAACGTCCAACCTAGCCTATGCCAATTGCTGCTTCAAGTCTTGGATCCTCCTTCTTTGTTTTTTGATTCCGTTTTCTCACAGGTCTCGTTGACGAGGCTGTTTGTCTTCCTCAGGAACGACTCCACGTCCCCTTCCAACACGACGTCGTCCGCGACCAACACGATTCTGTTCAGCCATTAGTGAAGGCAACCTAGCGCTTTGATACTAACTGATGCAATAAACAGGAACGAATAAAACGGCTAAACAGAAAGAAAAGCCGGACAGTTTTCAATTCAATGACCAAAGTTAGAAATTATCTCATTTTTAAAAGCCTGTCTTAAAACTAAGAAAAATCGAGATTAAATAGACTCAACCTACCCTAATCCTAATCGGAATTAATTAAATGAATCCTACTCAAAATTAATAAAGAGAATTCTAATCGAAATTAATAAAAAGAATCCTAATCAGAATTAATAAAAAGAAATTTAATCCGATTCGGAAATAATGAACAACAAAATTATGAAAATATCCCTAGAACATAAAAAAGCTCAAAAGTCCATCAGAATGATTCCGGATGGTCCAAGACTATCATAGGCCTTAGCAGAGCTATGAGTTTTGTCAATTGGGCCATTTCCAGTCGCTCAGCCAAATTTGAGTCCATTCTAATCTTAGACCAACTTGCATCAATTGTTAAGAATATTTGATTGGCATAATTTTTGGTTAATTATTCTTATATTAAAATGTGCCAAGAATCTCTCAAATCATCTTATTAAAGGGTATTCAAACATATGATTGGATAATTTATTGTCTATTTGAATCAATCAAACAAATGATTGGATAATTTATCCAAATTGTGATTCACCTAGTTAGAGCACAACAACTATCTTGGAGGATACTATTTAAAGCATGTCTTTGAATTTTGGGGATAAAAAGACGAGTGATACCGTTGAAAGTATAGCTTTTCACAGGCATTCAACATTATGGTAAGACAGTATAAATAGTGAGGGGAGCTATTGTTGTTATTCCGTTCAGTGATTCTTGTTTGACGTGATAATAACTCTTGTAATTTAGATGGAGTGGATACCACAAATACAAATTTGGTCGAACTACATATACAAATTTATTTTCTTTATTTATTTTAATTTATTTGGGCTAAATTGTTTAACAATCTCACACACAATATTCGAGATTTAATTTGTTTAATTAAGTGTTTTGCAGTAGAATCTGTTTCAAGGGGGTTTTGCCATCAGCAAGCAATACATTCTTAATTAAATAGCAAAATCTAATATCTTTGACCCAAAAAAAAAAAAAAAATCTCCCTATATTATAATTAGGGATTTATTTCATTTTCAAATTAGCTTTAATTAGCATTTAAAGGTATCGCCAAGTGGTTCAAAAGTAAAATCTGCAAAACGCAGATCATGAGTTTAATTCGATCTTCCTGCATACTCTAGTCTTGGGGATTTGTAGCTACTAACGAAGCAATCAAGGTGCATATGAACTGGTTTGGATACTTTTAAAAAAATTTAGCTACCTACTAATTAAATGAATTCAATATTTATTTTAATAAGATGAAATTGGTCACAAAATTTCGTTTCACAAAAGTTTTGCAATGTATATTCTGAATAAAAATAATAATTTCAAAAAATTAAAAAAAAAAACCTTCTAAATAAATCAAAATGGAAATAAAAAATTTACTCCATATCTATAATAAAATAAAAATATGAACTTTATATCTTTATTAATTTATTATAAAAAAAAATTAAAATAAAAGATGGAGGAGTGAAGTTATGAATCTTTCATACTTTTATAATTGAAAATTTTAGTTTAATTCAATAAAATAATTAGGATATAAAGTTCATGTACACAAAAATCTTAAAAAATTACAGATTTGTCAAATATAATTTTGAATATATATAAAATTTTTTTAAAAAAATTCGAATATTGAAAATTGATATGTAAATGATTTATTATAAGAATTTTTTAATATTTGAGAGGAATTTTTACTGAACACAATATATACTATTAGATGGAAAACCACTCTCTTGAAATGTAAGACTATAGGCAGCCCTTGTAACTTACTACAATAATATAGTCTATTTATATGGAATTGAATGTCCATATTTTTATTTTTATTTTTTCAAAATTGAATGTTCTATTTCTAAAAATAATTAGGATTTTAGTATTAAATCTCACTAACAACCTCCTTGCTTTGAGTATTGTTATATCCACTAATTACAATAATATGAAGATAAATTAGAAACTTTGCAAAAGTCAAAAAGAAACTCCGTAATTTTTTACCAAGTCAAAATGAAACATACAATTAGAGAGTACTTATTTTTATTGTTAATTATATGACTATATCATTTTTTCTACACCAAAAAAAAAAGGAGGTTGAAAAATAAAATTAGGTTACTTATATTTTATTCATGATATGAAGAGTAATTTGAAATTTGTGTAAGCATTTCAGAATTAGTTATCAAATAGTCTTGATTAGAAGTCGCAAATTATCATATTATCCGATTTAGAGAATTAACTAATAATATATGTTAATTAGTAAACTAATTCCTTATGGTTTGTGTTTACTCTAATAATAAAGACTTCCTTCCAAAAAATTTCTTCAAATCTAAATCATATCCATGACAAACAACCCAACGGATTTCATTTAAATGGGCCGTGTGCCTGAGTTTGATCCAATCTTTTAGCTCATATATATTTTTTCCATCCAATACTATAGGTCACTTAATTAAACTTCATATTATATTTAAAATACTCTTTATTTTTCTTATAATTTACCGTAATAATTGTATTTTTTTTCATGCTAATTATAACAGAATATTTAAAGGAGGGTAGAACTAAATTAGCAGTCTTATATTATAAGACAAAGAGATTACTAATTATGGACGATATCTTCTTGTAGAATCAATCAAGTGAGGTTTTGATATAGGTAATTTTAATTTTTAAATGCATATTAGGATAGATATTTAAATCTTAACTTATCTCGGAGGTATTTGAACTTGATGAAAATGTTGTTTAAACTTCATACTATATCTTGGAGGATATGGAGAGGATGCTCAGGATGATTTTTTTTTTTAACAAAAATTAAAAAAAAAAAATGAAAATGATGGGAGAAACAGGCACGACCAGAATAAGTCAATTCAAATGGGCTCAAAACCTCAACCCTAATACCTGAAAGTCAAACTCACAAGTCAAAGAAAAAAATGTGAGCAGCAACCTCCTACCACTGACCTCTAGAATGAGCTCATGAGAGGTTTCACTAATCATGGTCTTCGACCTAGTGGGCTCCAATCTGTTTCATACATCTTCCATGTCACGACTAACTGTGAACAACTCCTAACACCCTCTCAGAGTTTTTAATCATGTTGCGTGACCCCCTAGAAGAGGACTCAAGACCTTCAGCGTCCACGGACAGGTTGCGAAGTTGGTCTGAAGGTCGTTAGCAAGCTTGTAACTCTCAATCACAGACGTGAATGGCAAGATATCCAAACCTATTGAAACTCCACGATACTAGGAGCAATTGGCGGGATATGATATGATCTCACAGTTATCCTAATTGCCTACTGTCACGAAATAGAAGAGTCTTGACCAAAGAGGTAACTAGCTTCATTTTTAATATATAATCGAATTGCAAACAGTCTACAGATAAGGATAATGTTTTTTAAATTAATTACACAAGATTACTCTCTCAGAATACTGACTTAGGCATCGAAGCTCTTCCCCGGGCGACAACCCACTCTGGTGACCTATTCCCTTTCTTCTCAAGTTGTGATCATAGACGCCGTCGCGGTTCATGGTGACTCGGAGGCTACTTCTGAGCTCTATCACTTTTGGCACCGTCTATGGGAAGAGATATATTCTAAAAGCCTTGGTTTCTTCCCTATACAAAAAATAAACAAGAATCGTGATGACTCAATCACAACCAAGGAGCGTTCAAACTCCACACCGTGGCAGACAGCTCGGAAGAACGCAATACGCACTGGAGAAGCAATGCTGGAAGACCCGCCCCCAAGGGCGAAAAAATAACAATAATCCAGGGCTAGTCAATCAACAAGAGCAGCCAAGACCGACAGGGTTTGGACCATCCCGGAAGGCCTAGATGAACCCTCTGCTTGAGCAAGCAAGGCCTGGACGGGGACACCCTGTCCAAACCGACAATGGTGACAACCACAGTACACAGAGATCTGTGATAAGTCGAGTGACTATCCCAA
Organism: Parsonsia alboflavescens; assembly: GCA_028571225.1. Lineage (NCBI taxonomy): Eukaryota > Viridiplantae > Streptophyta > Magnoliopsida > Gentianales > Apocynaceae > Parsonsia > Parsonsia alboflavescens. The sequence continues at coordinate 2,823 of JAOXNR010052435.1, read as the reverse complement.
CTGACCTCTTAGAATGCACGATGACTACCCTTAAATTGCTCTCGGAAAGAGGAGACTCCATGTCAACAGGTCGCACTCCTATACCATCCAAGATGGAGATGCAACCACCCCGAGATGAAGGGGGTCCTGCATAACCTGACCAGCCCCCACCTTTAGAAGTAAGGAACGACCTCCACAATGATGAAGAAGGTCAAGAGACAGGTTGACCACAGCATCAGGACTGCTCGAATGCCCCCTAGGATTCAAAACTCCACAGGTGGAGACAAAATATGACGGCACAAGGGAACCATTACAACACATAGATGAATACATTTGTTACATGAAAATATTTGAGTACCCAGACCTTGTTAAGTGTCGTACTTTCCGGTCCAGGCTGACCAAAAAAGCATAATCTTGGTTCAAAGGGATTCCAAAGGCAAGTATCTTGAGCTGGACTCAGCTAAAGGAGTTGTCCTGAAAAACTATCAGAGAAGCAAGAGATGTGAAAAAGACATCAATGATTTGTTCAACATCAAACAAAAGTTTGGTGAAAGCACGAAAAGCTACTACAATCGCTTCAATGACAAAGCAGTGGAGATCAAGCAAAAGAACGATGTCATCTATATCACTGCCTTCAATCAAGGATTGCAGTGAGGGTATATAGCCCTCAGACTGGAACAAGAACCATTAAAAACCATAAAGGAGCTACAATCGCTCCTAGAGAAGTTGATAAAAGCTGAAGAGATGACAGTCTAGAAGAAGATTCCTTGTTTTGCCACAACCACCGAGAAAGACAACAAAGGGCATCCAAAAAGCCCTCAGACCTCAAAAAGAGATAGCTTGGATTCTCATCCAAAATGAAGATCCTCAAATAAGAAAAGGATGACCATCCCATACCTAGTGACAACTCCCCTCCCAACCTTGTGGGCAGAGATACTAGTGGTCATGGAGAAGAAAGGTCTCTTTAAGCAGCCAAGACCTCTCAAAACTCTCTTGGCCAAGAGAGACCGGACAAATTTTGTCACTATCACAAGGACCATGGCCACCTCATGGAGGATTGCTTCAACCTCAAGCCCGAGATTGAGAGGTTAGTAAAGGAGGGCAACTTGCAAGAGTTCCTACCAAGGAACATGGGTCCTGAAAATCCCCTTCCAGCAACTGCACACAACTAGTGACCTTCGATCGACAAGATAAATGATATAGAGAGGAGGTCGAAGTGATCTCGGGGGAAAGATTCAGAACCCTTAACAGTGTCATTCCAGATTGGGGACTTCCTAGTAAGCAAGATACTGGTTGACACCGGGAGTGCAATAAATGTCTTATACAAAAGGCATTTGACCAAATGGAGATAGATAGAAGCTTACTGATAAAGTCAAACACCACCCTGACCAGCTTTAATGGTAGCATGACCTATGCAAAAAGGGTCCTACAGGTTCCAACTATGGTCTACGTGGATGGTAGGGGGGTCACTAAGGTCACAGATTGTTTAGTGGTCGACGCTTTCGGAACCTATAATGCAATCCTGGGAAGAAGGGGGTCATGGAGTTGAAAGTAGAGATTTCTTTGCTGAACTATTACATGAAGATCCAGGTTGGGGATGCCAAGGCCGTCCTAGAAGGAGATAGGCAGCTTGCTGCAGAATGTTACCTCATTGAAGGTAATATAGAGGGCTCGGCGTAGCTCAAGCAGGAAGATTTCATCGACCACCCGAAGGGGAGTGATGAATATAGAATTCAAGCAGCTAGCAGAGGAGAAAAGATTTTCCTCAATTAAGAATTACCAAAGAAAGGGATAAAGATGGGCAAGCTTTTGAATTCCAAAATTAAAGGGAAGATCGTTGACTCCCTACAAGAATATCTGAGAGTCTTTGCTTGGTGACCTACAAACCTTGAGGGCATGGACAGGAGAATTGCAGAGCATAGGGTCGGGCTCAAACCAAGACTCAAGCCGGTAAAGCAAAAGAAAAGGACCTTTGCTCTAGAGCGAAATGAGGTCATAGCCCAAGGAGTCCAAGATCTTCTCGTCGTGGGAATTTTAAAAGTAGTGTACCGAGAATGGCTGGCCAACCCAATAGTTGTGCCAAAGAAAGAAGGGACATGGAGGATATGTGTGGATTTCACCAAACTAAACAAATACTGCCAGAAGGATCCAAACTAATACTTATTAAACTGCATATAAAAGTTTCGGTAGTAAGAGAATCTTGGAAGGCTTTGGCCACCCACTTACTTGAAATGTAAGACAATAGGCAGCCCTTGTAACTTGCTACAATAATATTGTCCTTCTATTCAAAATTGAAAGTCCATATTTTTATTTTAGTTTGTCCAAAATTGAATGTTTCATTTCTAAAAATAATTAGGATTTAGTATTAAATCTCACTAACAACCTCCAAAGTTTAAGTATTATTATATCCACTTGCAATAATATGGAGACAAATTGGTAACTTTGCAAAAGTCAAAAGAAACTCCTGGATAAGCGGAATGTTGAGATGTGTGCAAATTGGCCAGAACACCGCTAAAAAATGTATTAAAAAAAAAAAAAACTTTGCAAGAGTCAAAAGAAACTCTTCATTTTTTTACCAAGTCAAAATGAAATATTCAATTAGAGAATACTGATTTTTAATTGTTAATTATTTGACTATATCATTTTTTCCAAAAGAAAAAAAAAGTAAAATTAAGTTACTTATTTTTTGTTCATGATATGAGAGTAATTTGAAATTTGAATAAGCATTTCAGAATTAGTTATCAAATAGTAGTCTTGAGAAGGGGGGGTTTTCATTTTTACCCAAATTAAAACAGTAATTTCTTATTTACCCAATTTTTCACAACATTTCACAATTACTCATAT
>JAOXNR010052434.1:0-16582 GCA_028571225.1 Parsonsia alboflavescens | reverse complement strand
TAGAATTCAACTATCTCTTGTCTCGAAATCACTTATATAGGTCTCGAAATATACCTATCTCGTGTCTCGAAAGCCTCATCTCAGATCTCGAAATCTCCCCACTTCGACGGAAATCTCTGTAATCCCACCTTCCTTCCTTCCTCCTCCCAGATAAACAACAAAGAACAAACAAACTCAGGCTTCCAAACACCAAAGAAACAAACTGAATAATGTACCTTCGAACACCCCTTACCTTCGTCTTCTTGATTTTGGAAAACAAAAATCAACAACCGAACACAATAAAAAGTTGATTTTTTTCTTTCTCTCCTATAAGGGAATGGTTCTTTGAGCAATTTTTCTTAGCTATTGTTCAAAACTTCTGATCAAATGAATGATATTAGTTGTAGTTTCTTTAATTCATTTTACAGGTAGTTGGGTTTGGTTGGGTATATTGAATGCTGAGGGGTAAAATAGTAAATGCATGTTAAAGGTGAATAAATGTTATATTTTGATTTTTTTTTAATTAAAAGTGAAAATGGATATAGAATGAAACGTTAGTTTTAGATATGAGTAATTATGAAATGTTATGAAAATTTGAGTAAATAAAAAATTACTATTTCAATTTGGATAAAAATGAAAACGTCCCATAATTATTTGACATCTTTCATGTAAGAGCAGTAGAATTTCTCACCAAATGTTTTGCGGAGATTCCTTTTCCCAATTTTGCCGTCGGACCATTTGACTGGCAAGTACCGACACTTCCACCATCCAGAGGTTTACTTCCCGCTTACCAACCCCCAAGCCTATAAAAATTGTCCCAACCCCCGCCTCTCTTCGTATTTCCTTCTCTAGCTTGAACATGTTACTCCCTCTAGTTCATAATATTGATCATTTTTAGATCTTTCAACAAAAATTACGCATACAAAAAATAATGCATTGATTTAGTTAAAATATCATTCAGTCAAATTACCTAAGAAATTAGAGTAAAAAAAATATCGTATAAGGATTTTTTTATCAAAATTAAGGTAATCATAACATTATTTATTTACATTATCCATTTGAGATAAGTTTGCCCTTCTATAATTTACCTACACTTCTAAATCCTCTTTTCTCGGTCCTCCTTTATTTCCTTGCTCCTTCTCTCTCCTCTCTCCTTTATTTGATTGGTTAGTTAACAAATCAGGAATGTGTGATATAGTTAATTGCATTAGAAAATGTTAAAAGAAAGGTAAAATAGGAAATTCAATAATACTTTTTTTTCTTGAATTGTGCAAACAATAGTCATTTTGAAATATAACTCTCTTAAACAGCATTCTTTGTGAAACGGGAGGAATAACGATCGGGGTAAGAATGGCAAAAGTGTAATAAATATCATGAAATTTTGTAAAGAGACATATATTATGAAACAAATTTAAATGTATAAAACGACCAACATTTTGAATCAAAGGGAGTACCATGTTTCTTATATCAGAATTAAGGTTTTTTTTTATCAAAATTAAGGCATTCATAATATTACTCATTTACATTACCCATCTGAAATAAGTTTGCGCTTCTTTAATTTACCTACACTTCCAAATCCTCTCTTCTTGTTCCTCATTTATTTTCTCGTTCCTTCTCTCTCCTCTCTTCTTCATTTAATTGATTAGTTTAAAAATTAAGATGTGGGGTATAGTTAATTGCATTGAAAATGTTCAAAGGAAATTTGATAAAGAAAGGATAAAATAGGTAATTCAATAAAACATTTTTGTCTTGAATTGTGTAAACGATAATCATTTGGAAATAAAACTCTATTAAATAGCATTCTTTGTGAGAACCGGGTAAAAATGATAAAAGTGTAATAAATACTATGAAATTTTGTAAATCAACTTATATTATGAAACAAATTTAAAAGTATGAAACGACCTACATTTTGAACCATAGGAGTACCATGTTTCTTCAATCGCTGTCACTGCCCTATATATAAATACCGTGAATCGAATAAGATTTCATATTGAAATATGGCCTCCGAAAGTCCATGTAAAAAGCACGTTGCAGTTCTTGCATTTCCGTTTGCATCCCATTCAGGCCTTCTGTTAAGCGTTCTACGTAGACTATCCAAGGCTGCACCAAACGTGACCTTCTACCTTTTCAACACTGCAAATTCCAATTCATCCCTGTTTTCTGGAACACCGGCAGATGAAAATATTAAGGCCTTCGATGTGCCGGACGGGTTGCCGGAGGGATGTGCGTCTGACTACACTATACAAGAGAAGATGGGCCTATTCCTGAAGGTGGCAGAGAAGAATTTCAAGAAAGGTGTGGAGGAGGCGGAGAAGGCAATAGGGATGAAAGTTAGCTGCGTTATGGCAGATGCGTTTCTATGGTTTTCTGCACTGATTGCTGAGGAATTAAGTGTTCCATGGATTGCTGTTTCGGCATCCGGAGCTAGCTCAATCTCTGTTCATGTGTACACTGAATTGATCAGGAAAACTGTTGGAATTCATGGTACTTAGTTCATTTTTTTTTTTTTTGTTTTCTGTTACTTCGTTATAAAATTGCCGTGAATTTTATCCACTTTCTTTGATTTCTTTATCCCAAAATTGAGGTTCATTATATAAAAAACCCTGTCCCTCTTGTTGAAAGCATTCAAACTGTAAAAGAACCATTTTGGAAATGGATTTTCTCGGTTATGTTATCAGATCCTTCATTCTCTTTAACCAGAGGAGAAAGAGAACTGAATCAGTTTGCATTTTAATCGCTGCGGTAACGGCTCTCCAGTGGTGAGTGAAACAGAAATTTAAGTACTCCTAATCCATTCTCCAACTATGCAGAAATAAGAAACTAATACCCATTCATGTCACAGAAATTTTATCTGATTTTGTGGTCCATGATTCTACTTGTATCCCCTACATCCCATGCTCTTTGTATCACCTTATTTTCAAAATTCTCTTTTTGGTTAACCTACCCTTGTTCCATGAAATTGCCAACTTCTCACCAAAGCTTTCTGCAAATGTTCTTAGATTCTTAGTCCTTTGGTTATTGTTGTTCTTTGACATGAGATCTGAATTCTGAAATGAAAAAGGTCAACACTGAACCTCGATATGAAGTATGAACTGTGAACAGAGTATTCTCTCTTCCAGCAAAGGGGAAAAAATGTACCTCCATGAGAAAATTTTGGTTGATTTTCATTAATCCTTATTCATCCTATTCTTTATTCATAATCTTTCTTCATCATTGAATACTTCAAAAAGAATGGTGGGTATCAAGAACTTCCTGATTTCTTGGTGGTTTTGAAAGTTAAAAACCTACTCTGCTTATACCGGTGTTGTCGATGGCTTCATGTGATTTTCAGGAATAGCTGGTCGTGAGGATGAAATTCTTAAACTCGTTCCTGGTTTTTCTGAGCTACGGCTCGGGGATCTGCCCAGCGGAGTTGTGTTTGGAGATTTGGAATCGCCTTTCTCAGTCATGCTTCATAAAATGGGACAAACTTTACATCGAGCAGATGCTTTGCTTATGAATTCATTTGAAGAATTAGACCCTTCCATCGTGAAAGATCTCAAGTCCAAGATCAAGAATGTCCTTAATATTGGCCCCTTTAACTTGACGACATCTCCACCACCAACAGAAAATTTCCTAGATTCACACGGTTGCATTCCATGGTTAGACAGACAGGATAAACGGACGGTTGCCTATATTGGCTTTGGAACAGTGGCTATACCACCGCCCCACGAGTTAAAGGCAGTGGCTGAAGCTCTTGAGGCAGCTAAAATTCCATTTATTTGGTCGCTCAAAGACGAAATGAAATCTCATTTACCCGAAGGATTCTTGGAAAAAACAGGTGAGAAAGGCAAAATAGTCCCTTGGGCACCTCAAGTTCAAATTTTAGTACATGAATCGGTGGGGGTTTTCTTGACCCACTGTGGCTGGAATTCGGTGATGGAAAGCATTGCTTCCGGGGTACCCATCATTAGCAGGCCATTTTATGGGGATCAACAGCTCAACACTTGGATGGTAGAGAAAGTCTGGAAAATTGGGGTGAGAATTGAGGGTGGTTCGTTTACAAAAGATGCAACGATTAGAGCTATTGAATTGGTTCTGAAGAAGGAAGGAGGGAGGAGGCTTAAGGATCGGATTGTATCTTACCAAAAGCTTTCTCTGGAGGCTGTGGGACCAAAAGGGTCGTCAAGTAGAGATTTCCAAACTTTGGTCCAGTTTATTACTGCTCCTAATTAAATTTGAAGTATTTGTATCCACTAATTTATCTATATATTATATTTCTTTCATCACTAAATATAAATTATTAATCATAATTTTAAAAAAATTAAACTAATATTTCCCTCCTTAAAATATCCCTATTTATATACTAATCAAACTAACAAGAACATAAAAAGAAAAGAAAAAAGAAAGTCATTAGGGTAAATATAGAAAAAATACTTTTAAAAAGTAAATTAACTAACAACAATGACTTATAATTAATAATAAGAAAAGTTAATTAAAATGACTTATATTGGTAATCAAAATAATCCCAACCATCAATTTTCGATCACTTACACAGTAAAATCGATCACATACATCGTAAATGAGGAGTAAAAGAGTCATTTCATGAAACAACTTCACCTTGAAGTTGGATTTTAAAAAAAAATTCCTACAGCCCAACCAGCTTCCGGTAAATGCTGCTCCTGCAGCATTCAGTTCTGATCGCTTCCAGCATCTCCGGTACTAAGTTTAGCCAGTGAAGGCCCTTGGCTAGACGTTCTTGAGGCCTTTCTTTCATCTCCTCCCTCACAACAACTCCTTCCATTTCTTAATTTCTCGATGCAAACTTAAATTCCACCGAAAATAGATCTCGAGCTTTCTTAATTCTTCTGACTGGTGGATTATTTATTTGAATTGGATATATATAGCCCTTTACGCAGCGGTGTTGAACTTGAACGGTGAAAGCGCAAGCCATGGATGACTTAGCCTTGCGGTTTCGAAGGGTTTGGGCTGGGCATACATTGATTTGACTTCATCATTTTGGTTGACGACTTTGGAAAGATATTGGAGCTTCCAGAAGTCGCTGCTAAATAATCCGCTGTAGGAAGAAAACAGCAAGTGTATAAATATATAAATATATATATGTAAATATACATATATACCGGAGTGTATAAATATATACATATAATATATATATATATATTAACATATCTTCAAAACGATGTCGTTTCATGATAGAATGATGATTTTACACCTCATATGCAATGCACGTGACCGGCTCCATCGTATAAGTGGTCGGAAATTAGTGATTGAGATCATTCCAACTACCCATAAAAACGTGAAGAACCATTATTGCTAAAAAAAAAACTTAAAGGGATTGAATTATTTTTTGATCGAAACTTGTGAGATCAAATCGATTAAAAACCCTATTATTTATTATATAGAGTCGATGAATAAATAAAATATATTATATAAATTTTAAAAAATTATATATTTGGAAGAAGTTATATTATATATAATATTATAAATAAAATATTTATTTATATTAAAAGTTTGTTTAGGATCACAATGCTAACGAATCGAATACTTATGAACTTGGCTCGGTGAATTTAACAAGTGAGCCGAGCCTCAAGCTCGATTAAAATAAGTCGAATTCAAGCTTTTCACTAGCCGAACTCAAACCATTCGTGAATAGTCTTGTTTCATTTATATTCCTACTTATTAGTTTTTTCATAACCGTTACAAAATAAGATTTTTTTTTTTCCAGTCATTAATGTAGAGAGATCATTTGAGCTTCAAATATTTTTTATGTGGATGGACAATCAAAATGATTTAGACACTTGAGAATATTATTAATGATTATACAACTTTTATTTAGTTTAGTGATTATTATGTAATTACATTAGGAGTATTTACCCCAACCAGTACATGGAATTAGAGAGATGGTGACTTATGTAATTTTAGATATATACAAATCAAAACTAAAAATTATTATTAAATTATTTTTTTCTGAAATATGAAGAATTTTTCATGTTAAACAACCTTCAATTTGGAAAAGGAAAATTGGGGAAATAGCTCTAAACATTAACTCCTAATAGTTAAATTTTATTATAGAAACATAAAATTAAAAATAACAAAACTGAGAGGTGTAGAAAATTTTAAAATATAAAATTACAAAAAGAAACAGGGCTCCCGGGAGGGGGGGCGGGGGGCGGGTTTGGACTTGGGAGACGGTCACTTTCTCAATATTAGTTTAGAAATGGGTGATATTTACATGACTTTAGTTTTGGAAATAAATTAAGTCAAATTTTTTAAAGTTTAGCCCAGAATTTTTAAATTTTATTGTGAAGATAGAATTAAATTACTGTAAAAATATTATGTGTATAATATTATTAAAATTTTATATCTTATATATGATATTTCATAAAAAATAAAACTATAGAACTACTAATTAAATTAAGGGCTTTTTGGTCAATATGATCCATAAGTTTAGGCAAACTATGAAATGCTTAAATATATTCTTTTTTATCATAATGATCCTATCTGATTTTGCGATCTGCCGTAACAATCCAAATCACTAATCTCCGACCACTCCCACGACGGAAGCGGTCATGAGACCGGCATATAATGAAATTAAAAGGGCAAATTTGTCCATCTACATGGACGCTCCCATTCCGAATGATCCAACCAAATTAAAACTAGTTTGATCACTCCAATTGAATACCAAGTCCATTTCCCCTAAATTTTCTTCATCTCTTTCCCCCATTTGTGATGTTTCCTATCCTTTTGTCGACGGTGAACACTCCGAACACCGTGGTCTTTCCGATATGCTAAGGAGGCCCCAAAATTTGTTCAATTGTACCATGCACAACAATAATTTCATGGATGCTTATTATATAGTTGGGCTTGCTCCCAATGATCCGGTTTTGAGGGTCATCCATTGTAGCCATAAACACGTCGAAGGAGAGCTTGGCCTCCAAAGATAATCGGCAAATGGCAACTTGGACCTGGGCTCGGAAATGTAGAGGAACTCAAAGTTGGACCACTTCTTTTCATGAATGAAGGCTTGATCAAGACGGCAATCGCCTTTGATGACCTCCACATCCTTGTAATTAACTCAGTTTTCAAGACCTAGGAGAAGGTCAAGTTTCGACATTCGACATGGACGTCCACGAAAACCATAGAGAAGCCAAGGCAAGATAAGGAGAGACCCATATTGACTCTGGTGGTGGTCTTGCCAACACCATCCTTCCCGGAGGTGATGACGACTACCTTAGTAGTTTCACCAGTGAGCTGCGGCTTGCTATTATGTTGGAGAACAGATCGAATTCGAGGGATGGAGGAAGGATGAAGGTAAGGTTTAGGGAGTTTTAGGATTTTGGGTGAATTGAAGGGATTGTTAGGGATTAATGTGGAGAAATAGAAGGCGGAGGGTTTAGGGTTTGAGAGTGGCTGCAACCTGGTGTTTGCGTGTCTGAATTCGATTGGAGTGGCTTCGGACAAGATATGAAGAAAATGGAGAAAATTTTAGGAAAATTGGGGGAAAAGGAATTAGTCTTCCTTTAGAGAGATGGAGTTGGTTGCCGAACATGCAAATGTACAAATTTACCCTTATAATTTCATTATGTGCTGGTCATGTGACCTCCTTTCGCCATGGGGGTGGCCGGACATGGGTGGTTAAGACCATTACGATAGGTCATAAAAAGATGTAGAACCATTATGGCAGAAGAAAAAAAACACGAGGGATTGCTTTATAGTTTGCCCTATACTTATAGGATTATATTGATGAAAAGCCTTTAAATTAATTGAAAAAACATGTAAATAATATCTTTCTAAGGCATTGCGACGGTATTCAACTAGTTTCTCTAATTAGACGACTCGATATATTAATCCCAATACATTATACTTGTTAAGAAACTTTATTAATAAAAACTACTCTATAATAATAATTATATTAATTTAAAATTAGGTTTAGTGAACATGTGTTTTTAATTATATATACAATGCAAATGAAGAACAATATTATCTATAGAGGAAAAATAGTTGATTACTTTAGTTTCTCTCAAATAACCTTAAATGACAATTATTTTGAAATGGATGGAATTTCAATAGCATTGATTAACTTTCAATAAAAACGAGTCAAATAGTTATCTGTTATCTTATAAATCATGATTATTTAACCATTATCTCAAAAGTAATGTACAACTCTATAAATCAAGATGTCCAATTGACTCACAGTCACAAAAATTCAATAGAGAAGAAAATATCTTTTAGCTTTCTTATTCATCTTTCAATATTTTTAGAAAAAAAAAAGAGAAAAGCTCTATGTTATGTGTGAAAAACTTTGGATCGGAAACCGATCTGACCGTGAAAATTCCCAAAATGCGGATGCTGGGTTTCCAACCAGCTACCTACAAAAAAGGAGTGACACAAGTGGATATGGTGGGTTGAGGAATAAGAAATTCTAGAAGAAATCTAATAATAGGAACTCAAGAAAATTTCAACTTTTAGTTCGGATGAACAGTAAATGCGGTAAACAACACCGATGAACAGTAATCGGTGAACAGTAACTCAAACTTTGGATAATCTGTCAAAATTTGAAGCTTTTCGATAATCTAACTTCTGAACTTACCAGAGGTCTAGACAATGAAAATTGAGTTCTTCTCCTCTAAATAAACTTCAATCTAAAGTAGTTAAAGGACGAAGAAAGAAAGAACAACACCTTGCGATCACAAGGAAAGAGAGATAAATTCTGAAATATTATTGATAATAGATTCAATTCACTAGCTCTTAGGCATTCATCCTTATTTATAATACTAGAAGTTCTATGTTCCTAATCAGACTAGGAAATAGAAACCAAGTAAACTACTAATAGCTAAGTTATGTGTTCCTAATTAGACTAGGAAATAAAAATTAGAAAGAAAATAATAAAAAAATAAAACAAGTTTCTAAATAAAATTTTCTCTAATTAAGAAAATAAAATTATTAAACAATTTTGTTCTTGCTTGTCTACTTGTTCTGCATCAAGGAGCCATTACGACAACTAAATTTTCGTATGTTAATTGCATATTTTGATGCATTTAATATGTTTCGAGTGTTTTCTAACACAATTAATATAAATTTTTCGAATTACATATTAATTATTAAAAATAATTATAAAAAATAAAAAATTTGATCGAACCTAATTCGATCGTAATCCCTCTATCAATCCAATTCAACGTTGGATTCGATTCAAAAAAACATTGTAGATAATAGATTGAAGGTTTCAGTGTCAAACAAATGAAGAACCATTTGACTGGCACACAGTATGCACACGAATCGACACTTCCACCACCGGAAAAATTTGTATCACCATCAAAAGGTTTACCTACCACCAAACCGAACAATTTTAAGCCTCTCTTGGGATTTAATTCTGTTCGCTAGAACATGTTACCGTGTTTCTTCCATCGCTGTCATAGCGGGACGTTTTCATTTTTATCCAAATTAAAACAGTAATTTTTTATTTATCCAAAATCTTCACATTATTTCACAATTACTCATATTTAAAACTAACTTTTCATTCTATACTTATTTTTACTTTTAATTTTTTTAAAAAATCAAAACATAACATTTATTTTCTTTTAACATGCATTTACTATCTTACCCCTCAGTATTCAATATACCCAACCAAACCCAACTACCTGTAAAATGAATTGAAGAAACTACAACTAAAATCATTCATTTGATCAGAAGTTTTGAACCATAGCTAAAAAAATTGCTCAAAGAACCATTTCCTTATAGGAGAGAAAGAAAAAAACCAGCTTTTTATTGTGTTCGATTGTTGATTTTTGTTTTCCGAAATCAAGAAGACGAAGGTAGGGGATGTTTGAAGGTACATTATTCGGTTTGTTTCTTTGTTATTTTTTTTCTTTGGTGTTTGGACGCCTGGGTTTGTTCGTTCTGTTTTGTTTGTTTGGGAGGAAGGAAGGAAGGTGGGATTGCAGAGATTTCCGTCGAAGTGAGGAGATTTCAAGATCTGAGAGGAGGCTTTCAAGACACGAGACAGGTATATTTCGAGACCTATATAAGTGATTTCGAGACATGAGATAGTTGCATTCTAGACAAGAGAGGAGGCTTTTGGGACAATAGAGAGGTCTTTGGAGACATATAGGGGATTCGAGACAGAAGATTTTGAAACACACACAGGGATTTCGAGACACACACAAAGGATTTCGAGACACATAGGGATTTTGAGACAGATATAGAGATTTCGAGACACACATCTGAACTTTCAAGACACAAATATTTGGTTTCGAGACACAAATAGAGGATTTCGAGACACACATAGTGGATTTCGAGACACAGTGTAGAAATGGATTACATGAGGATTACTGTTCACGAGGGTTCTTGAGTTGGAAGGGTGCGCGCACTAGTCATACCCTCCGATGTGAACTATGAAGATTTGAGGAGAAGTATGGCAAATTTGAGGAAGATTGACTTAAAAATATTTGACATACAAATGTCAATTGCTTCTAAATTTTGTGATGGAAGTATGAAATTAATAAAGATTGAAAACATGTATGGCATCATGTATTTGAAGGGGGAAGGGGATCCTAAAGTTGTCATCGTGAACAAAATTCATAGGACTTACGAGGGTGGCATCAGTGATGATATTGGCGATAATTGTCCATCCGGTCCAAATGATCATGAAGGGCATGATTTATTGATGCAAATGATAAAGCAGAGATATTCGGATATATTAGCACAAATGATAATTATGAATTCGATGAAGAATATATTCATAGCGTTGAGGCTAATGATGATGACAACTTCCACGATGGGATGAGGCAGGTGATTCCATTTGAACAATTTATACCGGACCATTCTACTTACTTTGCAAGCATGGTCTACAATGACTATGAAGAGGTGCATTTTTTGGAAGACGATATAGTTTCACCGGTGGGTTTATTTTAAAGGATGTAGTCTTTAATAGATGCACTGATCGCAGCAGTCGGTGAATATTCACTCAATAACCGATTTTCATATCACGTGGTATGTTCGGATGAGGGAAGATTTGAGGCACGATGTAAGAACCAAAAAGATTATACTTTCATGATATGTGCAAATTGTAGTGCTGGATGATACATTTGGGTTATTCACAATCTTGTCTCGACTCACACCTGTATCCAAATTGTACAGTAAAGCCAAAACAGGAGTGTAAGTTCAACAACTATTGGTCATATGTATGCTGGTAAACTCGCTGATACGAATCACAACCCCAAAAATGTGATTCAAGATATGTGGGAGAATTATGGTGTGAAGCTAGGATACACCCTGGCGATCTTTACGGCATGCTAAAGACATAGCCTATGGAACTCTAGAAAACTCATATAGATAGCTACCATCATACCTCCACATGTTAAAGCATGTAATGCCGGAGACGGTGACCAGTATACGTATGCGAGATGAGCAGTTTCTGAGCTCATTCTGTGCACTTGGTCCTTGGATTGAGGGTTTCAAGTACATGATGCTCGTAATTGTCATACATGCAACACACTTGAAAGGTGTGTGTGAGGGAAAAATTTATACAGCTGTCTGTGCAGATGTAAATGGGCAAACTTTTCCCCTTGCTTTTGGGTTTGGCGAGATGGAGGGCAACGATTAATGGGAGTGGTTCTTGAGAAAATTCAGGACTACATATAGATTGCAGGATAATTTGGTTATTGTATCTGATCGGCACAAATTCATACTGTGTATAGTGAAGACAGTATATCCCGAGGTTCCACATGCCTTTTGTTATTGACATTGTAAGGAAAACTTAAAGACAAAGTGCAAAAATCCTCAGGATGCACTCCGATTTAAAAATGCTTCATATGCCTATAACAAGCAGACATGTGACCTCTATTTTGGAGACATTAAAAAGATGCACTTTAGAGTTCATCATTGGTTGGATGTCGAGGTAGGACTCAAGAGTTGGTCAAGGGCATATTGTCCAAACAATCGCTACAACCAAATGACGAGCAATATAATGGAGTCTTTCTACCATGTGATCAAGAAAGTTCAGAAATTGCCCATTACATCTGCATATGAGTATTTTAGGAGTTTGTGTTAGGCTTGATTCAACAAATGTAGGCAAGTAGCAGCTACAATGCCAGATATTATCACCAAGCGAGCGGTGGAAAGAATTAAGGAAGAAGCTATGAAAGTCGCCTTGAAAGACTACAGACTACATCCATTAGGGATAAAGAGGAATATGTCATAGGAAATCCACCAAAGGAACCAAATGTTCTGGTGGATATCCTCCAGCTGACATGTGGATGTCGAAGATGGGAAGTGGAAGAAATACCGTGCAAACATGTCATTGCTGTTGTCAGGTAAATTTTTGGTCTATTTCCTGACTTATTAAGGTAGTCGAAAATAGAATTTTAAGATTCGTTCTTATTCAGAAGCTTGCAAAACAAGAAACGAAAATAAAACCTGATCCAATTTTCCTTCTAATCAAACTTAAACCCAAGTAGTTAAAAGATGAAAATTAAAATTAATCGAAAACGAATTTTCGAAGTAGTCGAAAATCGCAAAATCGAAAAGAGGCAACTTTAATTCATCAAAACTGTCTGGAAAAAAAAAACAATCAGTCGAAAACGAAATTTAAAGGCAAAACAAAACCTAACCCTAATCGGAAAGGAAAAGTAAAGAAATAGCAAAAAAAACCCCTAGAAAAATAGTAAAGGACTTTGGTTCATTGGGCCGTTCCGGGTCACCCAGTTAGTTTTTAGCCCGATCCGAGCTCATTTCAGTTGCCTCGGGAATTGTGCCCGATATCAAATCGGTGTTTCAAACAGCTCCCGTCCTCTTCTTCAAACGTTCTGAACTCCGTGGAGCTGATTGTGGAACCAAAATTTGCCCCGCATCTGAATCATCTTGATCAGCAACCAGCTCAGCGTCACTTATCTAGTAAATTTAGAAGGTCCATACGAGACATTAGCTGTCCATTCGAGAGAAAAGGGTCCATTCTAGAAACTAGAATCGAGATTTGAGACCCAAGTGTGGTCCATTTGAGATTAATGCCCTCCATTCGAGACTCATCCCTTCCGTTCGAGACCCAATTCTTGAATTCGAGATCCATGTCATCCATTCGAGATTCGAGACCAAGTGTGGTCCATTAGAGGCCCAAATCTTTGATTTTTTTTTTTTATTATATAAGCATGTAATTAGATATTTAAAGAACTCATTTACCTTAATTCTTTTTTATAGGAAACTAGGGCTCATTATTACAATCTATGTCGTGGTCATTCATTTGACATGGAAAAACTGAGGATAGCATATGCACCTTCGATACAGCCTGTGCCCGTGTGTTCGTCTTTGAATTCAATTGCAGGTATGGATGATGTGGTAGTCAATCCTCCTACTGGCAGAAGGTTTGTTGGAAGACCACAAGAGGCAAGCTTTATCTCTCGGAACGAACAATACCGTTGAAGGAAAACGTGCTCCCTATGCAAAGAAAAGGCCATAATCGTACCACCTGTCCAAATGCTCACAACACAGAAGCCCAACATCTCGAAGAAAATGATCAACATCCCGAAGAAAATAATCCAACAGTGATTGACTTAAATCATGATGTGCCCATATTTTATCCGAATTTCACACAACAATCTTTTGGAAAAAAATTTTTTAACATTCATGTCGATTTCTCTGTGGGGGGTGTGGATTTTTATCATGGAAATATCAATATTGACATGGTTCATGACATGTAAATGTTATTATTTTAAGAAACAGTGAATTTGTCATTTAATTTAAACTACATTTTTGTCATTGAATCAAGGCCATAATCGTTTCTACCTTGTATACGGATTGATAAGTATAAATATATATATATATTTATTTATTTATAGTTATTATAAACATAGAATTGCTGGCCAAATCTGGAGTCTAACTATAACCTTTTGGCCATTTTGGCAAAAAATAAAAAATACTTTAGGGACCAAATTGCAAAAAAGGTATAGTTTGAGTCCTAATTTGGTCCCTAAGTACTTTAGGGACCAAAATGCAAAAAGGGGTATAGTTTGAGTCCTAATTTGGTAAAAAAAAAAACTTTAGGGATCAAAATGTAAAAAGGATATAGTTTGGGTCCTAATTTGGTCCCCAAGTACTTTAGGGATCAAAATGCAAAAAGGGGTATAGTTTGAGTCCTAATTTGGTAAAAAAAATACTTTAAGGACCAAAATGCAAAAATGGTACAGTTTGGGTCCTAATTTGGTCCCTAAGTGCTTTAGGGACCAAAATGCAAAAAAGATATAGTTTGAGTTCTAATTTGGTAAAAAAAATACTTTAGGGATCAAAATACAAAAAGGATATAGTTTGGGTCCTAATTTGGTCCCTAAGTACTTTAGGGACCAAAATGCAAAAAGGGTATAGTTTGGGTCCTAATTTTTTTAAAAAATTATTTTCGGGACCAAAATGCAAAAAGGGTAGAGTTTGGAGTCCTAATTTGGCAAAAAAAAAACTTAAGGGACCAAAATGTAAAAAGGGTATAGTTTAGGTCCTAATTTGGTGAAAAAATACTTTACGGACCAAAATGCAAAACAGGTATAATTTGGGTCCTAATTTGGTCTTTAAGTACTTTAGGGATCAAATAGTTTGAGTTCTAATTTGATAAAAAATTACTTTAGGGACCAACACTATAGTTTGATAAACATATTATAGTTATAACATTGATATAATATACATTTATTATTAGTGTATTAATTACGGAAAAAAAAAAAAACTACAACTGCTATAGGAAATAATTTACAAAAAAAAAAAACCTAGGAAGCCGTTAGCAAATTGCTCCCCAGTAGCATGATCCATGCCATCTCATCTGGAATGCTCTGCTCTATAGAATTTGTAGAAGACAAGCGGGGCATCTCCTTAACATGTCGCCTCATCAGCTGTGTCATATAATAGCAGATGTAAACACCGTAGCTAGCACTGTCTGGCTAAATAGGGATGGAGTGCTGTGATGCATTGGGAGAGTAAAAAAAACCACCAGTGAACCTCCGTGATTGGGACCATCCCATCCTCTCATAAAAGCTGGCCTGCAGCAGTAATCATGGCAATATCAAACAGACTGACGTCATCAAGTCCAATTGAGAGCACTTTGCCATGACCGATGGGTTCGGATCATACAATGTGATCCGAAACCTCTCCAGTGAGATTCGGAGTAATACCTAGTGTGAGTGTAGGCAATAAGGCATCAATACCTATATACACAGTAAAAATATTAAATCAATTACTATTAAATAAATCATAATTTAAACCAAGGGTTTTGCAGAAAATGAAATGAATTGCCTCCTCTACCTCCAACCATGCTACCTCTCCTAAATCCGAGTCTCCCCGGATCCAATTAGTGGGGGTTTTCAAAGACGAAATGAAATCTCATTTGCCCGAAGGATTCTTGGAAAAAACAGGTGAGAAAGGCAAAATAGTACCTTGGGCACCTCAAGTTCAAATTTTAGTACATGAATCGGTACGGGTTTTCTTGACCCACCGTGGCCGGAATTCGGTGATGGAAAGCATTGCTTCCGGGGTGCCCATCATTTGCAGGCCATTTTTTGGGGATCATCAGCTCAACACTGGTTGGTAGAGCAAGTCTGGAAAATTGTGGTGAGGATTGAGGGTGGTTCGTTTACAAAAGATGCAACAATTAGAGCTATTGAATTGGTTCTGAAGACGGAAGAAGGGAAGAGGCGCAAGGATCGGATAGTATCTTACCAACAGCTTTCTTCGGAGGCTGTGGGACCAAAAGGGTCCTCAACTAGAAATTTCCAAACTTTGGCCCAAATTATTACTGCTCCTAATTTAATTTGAAGTATTTGTATCCACTAATTTATTCATATGTGATACTCTCTTCGTCATTTATTTATTACTAGATATAAGTTATTAGTCATCATTTTGAAAAAAATTAAGATAATCTCTTCCCTCCTTAAAATGTTCATATTTATCTGTTAATCAAACTAACAAGAACATATAAGGAAAAGAAAATATAAAAAAAAATATTAAAAAGCTAATTAACGAACAATAATGACTTATAATTAGTAATAAGAAAAGTTAGTCAAAATGACTTATATTCAGTGACGGAGGGAGTAATATATAAAAGTTGAGCCGTCTCAAAGAAAAATGTCACATAAACTTATTTCATCAGAAAATGCCGTTTGAACTTCGCAGAATGCTTCAAATTAGTTGTTTACGTGATTTAGAGGAATCAGGTCAGATGACTTTTGAAATTCCTTTATAAAATTATGTTTGTATAATTTTGTAAAATCAAAGACTACGTAAAAATATTTCGAACTTTTGATTTGCTTTATTGAACAATCCTTTTAAATTAATTAAATGACTTTTCAAATTTCTCTCTCTCTATCTATATAAAACAATTTTATCCATGTTTCATCGAATGTTTGGACTGCAAGCTGCAAATGGAGAAATCTTAGATATCGTTAGTCATCTCTTGGTAAATTATTTATTATTGAATTTTAAATTATATGTGCCTAATTGTTTTAGTTTAGAGTTTTGAGGCATTTTAGGGAAGAATGCGATGTTATGAATATGTAAGTTTAAATTGGCATACATAGAGTCTTTATTTTGAAATTTGTTCCTTGTAAGATTTGTAAATTGGTTGGACGGGGGGGGG
>JAOXNR010052433.1:0-16585 GCA_028571225.1 Parsonsia alboflavescens | reverse complement strand
TCTACTATTATAAATAAGGATGAATGTCTAAGAGCTGGAGGGACAGTTTTTGATGAATTAAAGTTGCCTCTTTTCGGCTTTACGATTTTCGACTACTTCGAAAATTCTTTTTTGCTTGATTTTAATTTTCGTCTTCTAACTACTTGCGTGAAGTTTGATTAGAAGGAAAATTAGATCAGGTTTTTTTTTTATCGTTTCTTGTTTTGCAAGTTTCTGAACAAGAACAAATCTTCAGATTCTGTTTTCGATTGCGTCACCGACACGCCCCGGGCTAGGCGGATCTAACCCGCTTTGAAGGTCCCAGGTTCCCTAGTTTGATCATAATTCAGATTCTCCAAATCTTAAGGATATTCTTAAACTCCTCTCCCTATTAGAATTTCGCAGAGATCCCTCTTACTATTTCCCCCTTGTCTCCAGAACGAGCATTCTACCTCTTCTGGACGTTTTCTTCTCCTTTCAAGGATTTACTGAGTGAGTTCCCTCTCTTTCCTTTTGGCAAAAGTTTATATCTCTCTTATTATGTCGACTATGTCTATTTCGTCTTCCTCTTGGATTGGGGGATCCACACCGTCTTCCTCATTTGTAGGTCTAGAGAATGATGTTTCTTATCTTCAGCCCCTGCTAGATAGTGCTTCTTTGGTGAAAACTGAGACCTTCGAGCTTTCTGACATAGAGGCTTATCTTACCCCTCCTATTCTGAGTCGCCCTTGTCTTGTCTTCCAACTTTGTAGTGAGTGAGGTCTAGATAAAGACATAATCAGAGCCACTAAGGGACATGAATGTGCTTATAGCAAGGGTAATAGACACATAGTCCTCTATAGCGCTAACCTTAGGGAAGGCATTTTGCTCCCACACATCCACCCTTTGTTTTTCGACATTGCCTATATTTGGAGCTTTTCTTTGTCCCACCTTGTACCCAATTCCTTCCGGACGGTGGCTGCCTTTACAGCCACTTGCCACCTTTACAAAGTCCCGGTTTCTCTGTAACTTTTTAGGTGCTTTTACAAAATTGGTGTCTCCTCTACGTCTAAGGGCAGGACAAGATATCTTCAGTTCGTCCCTCGCCACAAGTTAGTTGGCCCCTTCCAGTCCTCTGCAGAGGAGTGGAAACCCCTTTTCTTTTTTGCTTGTCTCTTAGACCACTCTTTTAGGCTTGAAAATTATCTAGATTGGAATTTAAATCATATCTTTTTCAATGACCTTCCCGATTTATCTCTTGACCAAGCTAATAATAGGGATTTTCTAGGTCTGATTAATTCTGGCAAACCCATGGTGGGGTGCTCTGCACCAGTTTGGTCTGAGGCCTTCCTCCATTCTGCCGGGCTTGGACAGCCGGCAGAGCGTGATCTCCCCTCCCTTAGGAAGTCTATGGGAGCACATTCTTCCGGTACGTAGAGCTCTTTGTGTTAATTGAATTCTTGTGTCTGACATTCTTCTTTTTTGTGTTTTTGCAGCCATGAAGATACCCTTATGGCTTAGTGCCTTTGGTTCCTGCTAGCACTTCCCCATCTAGGGCCCTAATTGCAAGAATTTCCATTCCTCGCGGTCGGGGAAGAACTATTGTGGCTGAAAGGACCCGAGGGGCCTTAAAACGAGACTCCACTGCTACAGGGATGACTGCTTCTAGCAGGCCTGCCAAGATCTCCCTTTCATCTTCCTCCCATTCTTCGCTTTACCAGGAGAACGTTACTTCAGGTCCCTCTTTAAAGGGAAAGAGCCCGACTGCTCCTGGTAAAAAGCCTTCATTCCTGGGCTACGCCGTGGAGGAGGTTTCGAGGACTCTCAAGAAACTGGGTGACTCTGTTCTTCTGCTCACCCTAATGAGGGGAATGCAAGGTGCCTTGGCTATGGAGACATCTTACTCCCTTTTCCAATGGCCCCATGCTAATTCTTTCTTAATGGAGTGCATTCCACCTGTTGATTGGGAGATCTGCCGGCAGCTGATCGATGAAGAAATTCAGAAATTTGGGACCTCCTTCTATGCCTAGGTAAGTTGCTTCTGGTGACCTCAGTCTGCTTTTATCCTTCAGTGACCTTGCCTGTTGATTTACTCCTTCCCTCTTTCGCAGGGTCACATGGTCCTCGGCGAGTTGTTGAGAAGGCAGGCTCTATGCCTCACTTGAGTCTTCTAGAAAACTCCTCGTCGCAAGCAAGAGGAATGTTGCTGAGGCCATTGCTGCCAACGAGAGTTTATACAAGGCATTGGATACGGTTGAAAAGAAAATGGCTGAGCAGGAGAGGTGTAACAGCGAGCTTGAAGCTAGGCTGGAGGACCTGTAAGGGGTCTATGATGAGGAGGCTTCCTTTCCATGGAGAAGCTGACGGAGGTCCCTACTTTCTATTAGTTCATGGACGAGCTTAGGGAGCTCAATCCTGCGCTGAAGAGCAATCCTGGAACTGACTTTAGTTTTTACAGCCAAGGGTTGATTGTTTCCCTCTTTTGGGAAAAAGAGGATCAAGAGATGGCCTCCCCTGAAGAGATGGCTGGAGCAGAGTCTTTGGCCAAGGTCAATGAGGCTAGGGAAGCTCCTTCTAAGGATTGGAAAGAGGTTGTGGAGGCCGTTGTTGAGGATGAGGAGGTTCTTGACATTACTCCTTGCGCCATGGCCTCTCCTGAAGGTATCCCCATTTTTCTAGGCTCAGATTACTTTGCGAGAATGTTTCCCTATCTTTTGAATGCCTTCTTTGGGGGAGGCATTTGACCTTTTTTGCAAATTTCTTCATTTGTTCTTAGTCGCTCCTTGTCTCATCATGCCGTTGGCTTGCTCGACAGGCACCTTAGCCCCAACTCCTCCTGGCAGCTTCATTCCTACTAGTATCGTAGTGGAGGAAGAGGATGATAGAGATGATATCCCTCTAATGCAGCCTCCAGCTCAAAAATGATTTTGTGTTATCACCCCTGGGATCGCCCCAAATCTCTTGTTTTGATGCTCTTATTATTATTTGTGCTTTGGATATACTGAATACTTCGCAGGGGTCTTTTTGTGGCCTTCTGCTTTATTTTTTATCTTTATGAACTGCTTAGTGTTTTTTTGTCTCTACTTCGAGCAATATTTCTGCTTTTTATACACTCAGCTTTTCAACAATGGCATGCTTACATAATTGAACTATCATTTCAGTAATTTAGATTAATACAAACTTAATGACTGCATAAACTTTGGGAGAACTTAGCTTTAAATCATGCTGAGCTTGTTGAGGTTGTTGCTGAATGTGACCAGTAGGTCTAGGAGATCTTTTGTATCTTAGGTGACCTTTAGTGACAGGCATTCCAAGGTCTCAGAAGTTGTCTTCTGTGAAGATCAGCTAGTTTGTAGCTTCCTCCTTTGTGGACTTCTTGGATTAGGTATGGTCCCTCCCAGCCTTCTTACAGCTTGGTCAATGGTCCCTGTTTGCCAACATCTGACCTTTTGAGGATCATTTCTCCAATTGCGAAGTGTCTTTCTTTCACTCGCTTGTTGAAGAAATTTGTTACCTGCCTTTTGTATGTCCTATCTGCTTCAGTTGCCTTGTTTCTAACCTCTTCAAGGAGGTCGAGATCTGCTCTTCTCTCCCCCTCATTGAAGACTGAGTTGTACTCGGTCAGTGTTAAAGATGTCTCCCCAACCTTAATTGGCAGTATTGCTTGTGCTCTGAAGCATAGACTAAATGGGGTTTCACCTATAGCTTTTCTGGGCATGGTCCTGTATGCCCACAGAATGTTGGAGATCTCGTTTGGCCAATCTGCATTGCAACCATCTTTCTCGAGCTCAAGGAGTCTCTTTTTTAATCCTTCTAGGGTCGTTCAGTTTGTAACCTCTATTAACCAATCGGCTTGTGTGGGTAAGCCACAGATGTCAATCTTTGCTCAATGTGGAGGTTCTCGTAGAAATTCTTGAATGGACCGCCAGTAAACTATCGGCCATTGTCTGAAATAATAGCTTGTGGGATCCCAAATCTGCATACGATGTACCTCCATACAAAGGACTGGACCTTCTGAGATGAGATCACTGTCATGGGTTCCGCTTTGATCCATGTGGTGAAATACTCTATAGTGACTATGAGGAATTTCGCACCCCCACTCCCTTTGTGAAAGGTCCGAGGTTGTCAATCCCCCATATGTCAAATGGTACTGAGGTATTGATTGACTTGTATTTCACTGGTGGAAGGTGTGATTTGTTCCCATGTAGCTGGCAACTGGTGCATTTCTGTATGGCTACCTCAACGTTTGCAACCATTGTAGGCCAGTAATGCCTTGTTCGTAGGATTTTCTTTGCGACAGTCTTCGCTTCTATATGAGAACCACATATGCCACTATGTACCTCGTCAATCACATATTTACCTTCCCCAGGACTTAAACACTTGAGTAGTGGCCATGTGTACGACCTTCGGTATACCTCATCGTCTCCAATCAAGACATAGAGAGGTGCCCATCTTTGCACTCGATGAGCTTCTTTTTGGTCCTCAGAGAGGTCGCCGTGTTTAAGGAATCTAAAGATTGGGTATCTGCAATCTGCTTGATCTTCTATGACTAGACTTTCCTCTCGGTCAATACTGGGAGAGAGTAGTTGTTCCACAAGCAGCTTGGCATTGCTTCCAACTACTTCTTTGTAGACAGAGTGTCAGCTTCTGAATTTTGCTCTCTGGGAAGAAAGTAGTAAAGCTTTGATATGATGTCTCTTACTCTTTTGAGATACGTGATCATGTTGTCTTCTCGGGCTTCATATTCTCCAGCTACTTGGCTGGCTATGACTTGTGAGTCTGTTTTGGCTTGCAATTTCTACACTTTGAGGGCTCTTATAAGTCTTAGGCCTGCTAAGAGAGCTTCATACTCGGATTCAATGTTCGGGGTTGGGAAGTTGTACTTCACAAAGTAAGGGATTCTCACTCCCTCAGGGCTGATTTGTACAATCCCTGCCCCGAATTCTCCTTCTCCATAGATCCATCTGTGAAAATGGTCTAGATATTGCCTTCACAAATGTCTGTAGGCTTCAGTGGTGCCCTGGTACATTCCTCTACGAAGTCTGAAAGAGCTTGAGCTTTGATAGCCTTCCTTGACTCAAATTGAATCTGGTACCCAGAGAGCTCAAAGGACCACTTCATCATCATGCCCGAGAGTTCAGGCTTTGCCAGAGCTTGTTTCAGAGGTAAATTTGTTAGGACTCTTATCGGATAAGCTTCAAAATATGGATTTAATTTCCTTAAAGTGATAATGATGAGGTATAGAAATTTCTTGAGGTCCATATATCTACTCTTTGGACCTCGAAGTAAACAGCTAACATAGTAAATAGGAAATTGTTGACCTGACCATTCTACTATTAATACCGAACTTACTGCCTTTTCGGTCATAGTCAGGTACATATAGATTTCTTCCCCTAACCTTAAGGAGACAAGTTGAGAAGGTTGAAAATCTTTCAGCTCGATGAACGCTTCCTGATAGCTTTCAGACAACTGGAAGTGCTCTGGCTTTTTTATGGCGTCGTAGAATCTTTCTCCTTTATCTACCATCTTGCAAAGTGTCTTAGAGCCGCCATTTTCCCTGTTGGGCTCTGTACTTCTTTGAGATTTTTAGGAGGTTCCACATCTAGGAGAGCTTTGATTTTGTCTGGGTTGGCATCAATACCTCGCTCGGAGATCATGAAGGCTAGGAACTTTCTTGCGGAGACCCCGAATGTGCATTTCTCTAGGTTGAGCTTCATTTGAGCAGTCTTCAGGGTTTGGGAAGTTTCCCGGATGTCTCCTATGAAGTCTTCTGTAATTCTGGATTTGATCACTATGTCATCCACGTAAACGTCTATATTTCCCCCAAGCTGCTTCTTGAAAATTTTGTGCATCGCTCGCTGAAATTCTGCCCCGATGTTTTTCAAACCAAAAGGCATCTTGGTGTAATAATAAGTCCTGATTGCCGTGATGAAGGAGGTCTTGTCCTTCTCTTCAAGGGCCATTGGAATCTGATGGTACCCTTTCTATGCATCAAGGAAACACAGCCACTGGTACCTGGCTATGGAGTCTACCATCTAGTCAATGTTGGTAAGGGGGTAGGAGTCTTTCTGGCAAAATTTGTTCAATGTGGTGAAGTCTACACACATCATCCATGTCCCCTCCTTCTTAGGTACCACCACAAGATTGGCCAGCCATTCCGGGTACACTACTTCTTTTAGAATCCTAGCATTAAGGAGAGCTTGGACTTCCTTTGTTATGACCTCTTTGCGTTCTGGAGAAAAGGTAGTCTTATTTTGTTTCACCTGCTTGACCCCTAGCTTGAGCCAGACCTTGTGCTCAGCAATGGTTTGCTCAACTCCTTCAAGGTCACTGGGTTGCCAGGCAAATAATTCCAGATTTTCTTCTAAGGAATCCACTAGCTTAACTTTAATCTTTGTGGGCAGGAGCTCTCCAATTTTAATCCCTTTCTTGGAGAATTTAGATTAAGGAAGTCTTTCTCTCCCTTTTCGACTACCTGAATTCTAAAGTGGTCATCTTTTTTAGGGTGGTCAATGCACTCCTCTGATTTCGGCTCTAGGGAGCTCTTTTCGTTACCCTCAACTAGGTAACAGTCCGTTGCCCTTTGCCTATCTCTTTCAAGGGTAATCCAAACCTCTCTGGCCTGGATTCTCATGCTGCAGCAGAGCAGGGAGATCTCTACATTTAGGTCCATGACCCCCCTGCGACCAAGTATACCATAGTAGCCCGGGGGCATCCACGATCTTCTAGTCCATCATCTCGGTGACTTCTTTGCCATCCACTCGGACTATGGTTGGGACTCTCAGGACTCCGACAGCGTAGGTCATGCTGCCGTTGAAACTGGTCAATGTAGTGTCTGATTTCTGCAACGAGCATTTGTCGATAGAGGACATTGACTGCACTTCTAGTGTCCACTAGGATTTTCCTTACCAAGAAGTCACCACCCTGGAGTGACACCGTTAGGGACTCTGAATCTCCCCCTCGAGCTCGCTTTGATTTCCTCTCTATGGCATTTATTTCATCGATTAGGGCCTTTTGGTTTTGCGGAGCCGTTGCTGGTGGGTTCGCAAACCCTGCATTTTGGCCAAAAAATCTTGTAGGTGTCCTTCCTTTATAAGCCTCTCAATCTTGCGTTTGAGGTCGAAGTAGTCCTCCATGAGATGGCCATGATCCTTATGGCAGTGGTAGAACTTTGCCTAGTCTCTTATGGTAGCATTACTCTTTAGGGGCCTGGGCGGCTTGAGAAGGCCTTTCTTTTCCATGACCATCATGACCCCGACCCGTGATGTCTTGAGTGGCGTGAGTACAAGGTCGGGGATCGTTTTCCTCTTTTGTCTGAGGTTCCCCCTTTGGAATGGGGATCTTTCCTATCCCGCTTTATTTTTTGAGGACTCCTTCGATGTCCTTTGTTGTCTCTGTTTGTGGCTAAGGTGAAGCTCGGGATCTTTTTTTGAACTGCTATTTCTTCAGCCTTGATCAATTTTTCTAGGAGTGTCTGCAGCTCCTTAATTGTTTTCATTGGCTCCTCGACCAATCTGAGGGCTCGTACCCCCCTTATAACCTTGTTTGAATGTAATGATATAGATGGCATCATTCTTTTGCTCGATCTCCACTGCTTCGTCATTGAAAAGACTGTAATAGCTCTGAGTGCTCTCACCGACCTGCTGTTTGATGAGGAAGAGGTCGTTGATTTTTTTCTCGCACCTCGTGCTACTCTAATAGTTTTTCAAAAACAGCTCTTTCAGCTATGACTAGCTTGAGACGCTTGCCCCAGGGATTCTTTTGAACCATGATTGAGCCTTGATGGTTAGCGTAGACCTAAAGGCCCTGCATTTGACGTGGTCGGGGTGTTCAAACATCTCCATATATTAGATGTACTAGTCAATATGTTGCAATGGCTCCCCAATACAGTCATATTTATTCTCCAACTGTGGAGCTTTGAGGCTTGAATGCATCTTGGCTGTTCAGATGCTGTGGACAAATGGCGAAGGAGGCTCGGTTAGATCCACAGTGCTTCGTCGCTCCCGATCGACTGAGTTAGGTGCTTTCCTTAGTGGGTTGGGGGCTACCTTTCAAGCATTTTCGCCTGTCATTTTTATCAAGCTACAACGAGGTGGAATCCTTACCCCAAGTAGAGTTCGCAGCGAGCTTCCTTGCTTTTCAGGGGCTGCATCCTGTCCTTGGTTTCTGGAGATGGTAGCTCGATTGAGCCTGTGCCTTAGATCATACCCCCTTTGATTATTGAGGGTCTCCTTGAGGTTGGTCACAAGTAAAGATGTTGCTCCTTGTGACCTTTGTTGTGGCCAACCTGCTTCTCGGCCTTCATCATCGCGTAGGGCATCAGCTCTTGCCTCTGAAGGCTGGAACTTGTCTGGTTGAGTATGCCTAGTTTGGCTCCTGGTGGTGGCGTTTCTCTCCGAGAAGGCGTCGAAGTGAGCCTAGTGGAAATGTAATCTCTGTTGCCTGAAATTCCTTCCTCTGCAGCCACCATCCTTTCCATTAGATTCGCCAACATGGATGCCTGGCTTCCTCCAGATCTTTGCGGCCTCGGTGGCCTGAAGTTATTTCCATTTGCAGTGAGATCTAGGTGTCTCCCCTATGGCCCTTCTTATGCCAGTGTTCGGTTGGTTGAGATATTCTGGGATGGGTCGGGCTGTGCCGGCGAAATTTGATCTTGTTGGGTGCTCGACCCTGCATTGCTGTTTGCAATGGAATGCATTGGCTGCGGCATTTCCGGAATTTTGTATTCTGGCACAACTGTATGCTGGCTAGTGGCCTACCACGGTGTGGAGCCTGAACACGTGAAGGCTGTGACTAACTCATCTAGATTGCTTTATTTTATTTTGTGTACGGGACAAAGTTAAGCTTTTCTGTTTTGGTTCCCACAGACGGCGCCGGAAGTGAGGGGGTCCAAAAGTGTTGGGTCGGATCACCCCGTAAATCCTGATGGAGCTCCTCCATCAGCAACTTGAGAAGGTCAGAAAAAGAGGTCACCAGAGTGGGCTATTGCCCGGGGAAGAGCTCCGATGCCTAAGTTAGTATTGTGGGAAAGTTTTCCGATAAGGATTGTTCTCAAGAAAGCAAGAGAGTTTTTTCTTATCCCCCTAGACTGACTGGGTGTTTTTGTTTTAGTAATCAGAAAATGATCTGTTACCTCCTGGAATTTAGTTCCCTTTTACGTTTCCTTAGGCAATCAGGATAACTGTGGGATTTAATCAAATTCCGCCAGTTGCTCATAGGATTTCGAAGTTTCCATGGAAAGAAAGATCTTGCCATTCATGTCTCTATTAGAGCTGCGAGCTCACTAGTTGAACTTCGGGCCAACTTCTCAACCTCCCCATGGACATTTAGAAGCTCGAATATCTCTTCTGGTGAGGTTGCGCCGAGTGGTCCTTGGTTCCTTGGAGTGACTAGGAGTCGCATACCAGTGGTCGCGACATAGAAGATTTATGATTCGGATTAGAGCTTGCTAGGTCAAAGTCAAGGTCTAACAAGACCTTAGCCCGAGCTCATTTGGGAGGTCGGTGACCTCTAGGTCTGTAACCTGGGAGGTAAGTGGTGGCGAATTGCTTGCCCAAGCATCCTCATTGACTCTGTGAGGCTGACTTTTAGGTATTGAAGATATAGGGTCCTCTGGCTCATTTGGGTTAACCTTTTAGTCCGGGTCCTGCCCGTTTCACCCATCGATATTTATATATGTATATTAAAAAAACTTGTTCAGCTAGTTTCAACTTGAATTCAATTAAGGTGAGCTGAATTTACATTTTTACCTAATGGGATCCAAATCGTTCATGAATCATTTGGTCTTATTTACATCCATTGACAATCCTATCCCGACTCTTTCGACAATTTCAGTGCTTACTATTCCTTCGTCTCCAAGGGACCATCAAAAACTCTCTGTAAATTGGGAGTATTATATGTTTAAAGAATATGGGAAGGGTTGGGCTTCTCCAGCTCAACGG
This sequence comes from Parsonsia alboflavescens, assembly GCA_028571225.1. Classification (NCBI taxonomy): domain Eukaryota; kingdom Viridiplantae; phylum Streptophyta; class Magnoliopsida; order Gentianales; family Apocynaceae; genus Parsonsia; species Parsonsia alboflavescens. The sequence goes on along the minus strand of JAOXNR010052433.1, from coordinate 6,686 downwards.
CCCGGATCCACCCAAATGAATAGTTGTCACTTAACAAGCAAATTCTGCAGGTCCAATAGAGTAGGAATTCGCAAAAATTTCTAAATTGGATTTGGATATTTCAATCATATCCAATTTGAAAATTCATTTTATTTGTATCCAAACAGGTAAAGCATTTTTCACTAGGAACCCAATTTGTACGGAATTCCCAAAAATTTCTAAATTGGATTTGGTTATTTCAATCATATCCAATTTGTAAAATCATTTTATTTGTATCCAAACGGGTAAAGCATTTTTCACTAGGTATCCAATTTGTACGGAAATCAGACTAATGGAATTTTAAACATCTAACCAAATTGAATAGACAAAACTACCCAAACTCCTTCAACTTTCAAGTCTTCTCCTTCCTTCCTTCATTAGAACTTTCTGAGTTAAAGTCGACCCCCCACTGCCCCCTTTTCGGTTAGTTGTTGACCCCCCACTGCTAATGTTTCTATTAGTCGGAAAAGTATTGAACCCAAACATCACCTTCTCTTTTGCTTATAGAAAAGTTTTGCTGACCCTAAACCCTTCTAACTACTGGAAAAAATCGAGAACAGCCCCTCCCGACCGTCCATCTTCTGCTAGGGTCGCCGTTGCTGAAGAAGAAGCCTACAAGTAGGAGTTGGGCCACCATCACCGTCGAACTTTGACATCGCATATACTGGTCAGTCAACGTTACAAGCGAACTTTGACATAAGATAAAACTTTTTCTTTTAAGCTTTTTCTTTGACAGTTCGATGATCATTTGTGTGATATTAATGTGTTCTACATTTATGAGACTGTGTGGATTGTGCTTTGAACTGTTTTTTTTTTTCCTGTTGCTTTTGAACTCTCACTGTGAAATGCTTTGGTTTCTTTATTTTTTTAGCCTTTTTTTCTTATGAATTTTGTTGGTAATGAGGAAATTTTAAGCCTATTTGGATGCAAAATAGTTAGATAAACAATTGGGGAAGTTGGAATTGGGTTTGGAAATGGTAAAGTAGCTTTTCTCGATTGAAGGTCGGGATGTACTTACCGAAGGTCGGGATAATCAGCCAAAGGTCGAATCCTTACTTGGCTGAATTCGAAGTTGGCTGATACTTGAATCCAATGTTTCGACCAACTTTGAATTCGACCAAGTCAGGATTTGACCAACTTTGAATTCGGCTAACTTAGGATTCGACCTTCAGCTAATTCTCCCGACCTTTGACAGAATAATTCCAACCTTCGGCTGATTACTATTATTCTAAGGTTTGAATTATTTTGTCAAAGGTCTGGATAATCAGTCAAAGGTTAAAATCTAAGTTGGCCGAATTCAAAGTTTGTCGAATCCTAACTTGGTCGAATTCAAAGTTGGTCGAAACATTGGATTCAAGTATCGGCCAACTTTGAATTCGGCCAAGTAAGGATTCGACCTTTGGCCGAATAGTTTCGACCTTCGGTTGATTGTCCCTATTTTCGGTAGATTACTATTATTATTATTATATTTTAAATAATATTATATTATTATAATTATTATTAAATTTTGATTACTACTACTATTATTAAATTTAAAATATTTAAAATTAATATCATTATTTTTATTAATAGTTTTTAAATTAAATAAAAATTAAATTTATCACTATATTCTCATTGACTTAATTATACAATGTACTAAATTTTATCAATTTATAATAAAATTTGGTTATACAAAATACTTTAATACTTAATATTTTATAATGATTGTCCTATAGTTTTTTTTTTTCCCAACAAAAATACATTGTACTTTATGTTAAAAAGTAAAATAATATTAGTATAATGACTCCAGCAATGTCTATGTACTAAAAATAATAGTATTAAGTTATAACTATTTAAATATTTAAATACTTTGGGTAAAGTTTTACAAAATTCATCTAAATAATATATTATTATAGGTTTTTCTGTAAAATATTATGTTTTAGAATTTAAATAATACTTGCATGTGATAACAAATGTTTTGGAGCTTATTTTATTTATTGTACCTAGGAATAAATAAAGCTAAATTTAATTTAACGACAATCTAACTAATTGTTATTATTATTATTTTTTATATTTGTAAAGATATGGACAATAGTAGAGGGAGATGAACTTATCGGCATAGTCTTATTATTCCTCCCGGTAAGACTTTGAGCTAGCATTGCAAGTTTTCGGGGATAGACGAGGTGATTGACTTGGTGAGGCTCCACGATTTAGAGGAGCTATCCAGGAGGGGTCCATTCAGACACATGTTGGAGCTACCTCGATATTTCGAGCTATTTTACCCCCGTGCTGCATTTCATGTGCTTAGACGGGAGGTTCACTTCTGCGATGCTCACGTCAATGAGATGTGGTTCCACATCGGAGGTAGATTACATCGAATAAGGCCTCAAAAGTATGCCATGATCACTGGACTTCGATTTGGCCCAGTGGATGCGGAGATTATAGAGTGGGAGTTGACGAGCGGCTCCGTACATGAGAGATTATTGGGGACCCATCTACTGACCTCGACAGAGGCCTTTGAGATGTTTAAGGAGAAGGAGGTTGGGTCTCTGGAGCAAGATGATGTCCTCAGGCTCGCTTATGACATCATCGTTGGATACTGCATGCTGACATGTGAGTCTTCAGTAGTGATTTCGTATTACGTGTGGAGCATCCTCTATGATTTGCCAGTGGCTGAGGTATTTCCCTAGGGCATCATTGGGTGGAGCATGAAACAACATTGCATCCAGAGATCCGTTAATGACAAGTCTCGAGTGACAAAAAGGCATTTATACAGCAATGCCTGGGTGATACTAGTATGACTTCAAATCTACCATTTTTCAGAATTTCTACCAGTTATATTCGCATAACAATATTTATTGATGTTTTTTTCTTTCAATTCAATGGTGGATGTACTCCCACTTACTGTCCTTGTGCCCGTATTTGTGCATTGATGCTTGCCCTGGAGCTTTTAGATCGGGCGCTACACGGCACACGAGATGCCTTCTTCTTCGAAGGCCGATTTAGTCCACTTCCAAAGTTTAGTGGCATGTTCTATTGGATGCAGTAAGCAATCAACCTTTCTACTTGTTTTTTTTCTTTTTTTCTTTTTTTGTAAATAAAAGTTCATTAAACTAAATTACTGTGTACACGGTCATTTGCTTCATCATCACACATTAAGCCAAAGGAGCACGAGCAAAAGATGCCGTATTCGACTGATTTTGACGACCTCCTTTATATTCCATCTGTTTGTTAGGGGCTTTGAAGTCCAGCTCATTTTGGGAGGTCGTCCGACATCAGCCACCCAATTCTTCGATTATAGAGGTTAGACTAATGATATTTGAATTAGTAAATTATAAATTAAATAGTCTAATTTATTGTCTCTAATGTTTTATATCTATTTTATTTTTAGTCAGCTGTTCCGAGAGTTAGGGATGCCGAGATCCTCAGGGATGAGGAGGAGCATTCTGAGGACCTCCCTCCCTCCCTTGTGAGATCAGAGGGTCATGGGGAGGAGGACCACCACTAGGTATGTATCTCTTCATGTTTTATTAAATCAAACATTCAATTCAGTATGTAGCTAATATAATTCATGTTTAAAACTATAGTATGCTCCCGAGAGCATTGAGAGGTCCTCTCATTCTACTCGTACTAGTGACGACATGATGGTCCTGCTCAAGACTTTATAGACAGATTTTGAGGAGTGAGTCAATGCCCACTTTGTCGACGATGAGTAGCTGGCCCTAGTTCAACACATTGCTGTTCTACTGCGCTTCTTCGGGCTTGAGAAGCAACTGGATGAGTTGGAGTTGTCTTGTCGGCAGAGCCTTGAGTAGGATTGTCAGACTCCTCCTAGTCACATCAGGTTAGTATACTGTTTACAATCAGAAATAAATAGATAGGGCATTAGTTATTGATTATATTCTAATCGTATTTATTTTCTTTGAAATTAGCAGGAGCAGATGACGGGTGGTAGGCAGAATGCAGATCCACCTACTCTGGTTGTGGTAGACCCCCAAGTTATTTCATATTTATAATAGTTCTATTTTTTAATAGAAAATATTTACAAATTTTCGTAGTTAGTTATGTTAATTATGAATGGTTAATTTTTTTTACTTAACAATCAGAGGGGGATGTTAGTGAGAGGGAGGATGTAGATCCACCGGCTCTAGTTGAGGTCCACACTACCCCTAGGTTAGTTTAAGCATCTCTCTATTTTTTTAATATTTCATATTTATACTGATTTTCGTAGTTAGTTATTTTAATTAAAAACGGTTAATTCATTTTAAATGGTATATTTATTTTAACTAACAGCTGGAGGGGGATGTTAGTGAGAGAGAGGATGCAGATCCACCTGCTCCAGTTGAGGCCCGGGCTCTCCCAATGGTTAGTTTAAACATCTCTCTGTTTTTGAATATTTTATATTTTTAAACTGATGTTCGTAATTCGTTAATTTATTTTAAATAATAGCTGGAGGGGATGCTAGTAAGAAGGAGGTTACACCAGCTAAACCTAGTACTGTATATCCATATATGAATTATTATTGTGGAGTGTATCTCCAACCATACGGAATGACTTTGCAAGGACATTGTGGCAATCCAACATTATTTTCAAATGAGCCACAATTTCAACATGCAGTTTGTTGATATCTAAGTTGTCCTTGAAATTTTAAATAAAAAAAAAGTTGGTAGTGCATTTTGAATTTTTAATGTTTGAAACAGATATTATATCTTAGTTATGAATTACCTTAGAACGTTGATTCTGTTATGTATCTCATTTTCAATGTTGACTTTTGAAATTTCTCCCTTATGTGGAACTAAACTATCGATCTCGTGGAAATATTGACCCTGCAGTCTAAATGTTGAAGGACCTCTAGATTGATTAACACTTCTATCAATTTTGTCTCCCATTGAAGTAAAAGAGAACATAGAATTATAAAGCCCTAATATTTTTGAGGAAGTGATCACTTTTTGTGTCTTGTCCAAACATCAAATCAATCAATTGTTGAGGTGGCTCTTTAGTTTTGGGCAGTTTTACATTTCCATCCAAATAGCACAGTGAGAATTTTGGGTCCTGAAATTGTTATCTTTATGCACCCTTTCATTGTACCAAAATAATGCATGACCATGTTCATATTCATGAATTGAATCGCCGATGTGCCAATAATCTATTTATTCAGCACAAAGATTTTCTTAATAATTATACAGTTTTATAATATGCATTTCAAGAACAGTTTTAGTATACATACCTTTAGGGGAGAAGTACTCACAATTGATTTGTTTTCCTTTACAACAATAGTATATATAAAAAGACAAATCATTAGTTAACAATATTGTCAAATTTGGATTTTTTTTTTTCCGGAAAATTTGAATTTTTAGATGAGTGTGTCTAATCAGAATCGTGTTCAATATTCTCAGAGTTGCTTCCCCATTGATGTATCTCTTTGCTTATGTCATCTGTCATATAATTGTTAAAGTTTAAAATATATAACCCACTAATTACTCAAAGTTTATTTAATAATGAATCTAAAATTAATAGTATTTTTCTTAAAACATACCTTCAAAAATATGATTGTTTCCATTTGTTGACATCAAATTTTCTTCTTGTACATCTAGATTAGTCAAAAATATGCTTGAAATTATAATAATTTCAAGCATGTAAATATTAGAAAGGCAAATAAATAAAATTTAATCAACATTTAAAAACAAAATTTGAAATCTGAAGTTTAATTTTAAAGAACATTCAAAGATAAAATTGAAAATAATATTAGGCATCAGAAAAGAATTTATTGCAGCTTGGTGAAGAAGGTTGTTTACATTAGTATCTGATAGTTATCTTCATCCAAATCTAAAAACATATAAAATCATTTTATCAGAGGTAACAATAATAATATATAGAGGAAGTCTACAACGCGCAAGGTCGCCAAGTTATGGAGGGTGATTGTGAAAATTTGAATGCCACACCCTCTCTTTGCCATCATCCCCTGTTTTGCAATTTCATCAGATAATCCAACACAACTGGCCGTCATCCCCTGTTCTTCCAACAAATAGAAAATCAAAGAGCCAAGAGTCCTTGACAGAGATGCCATTGAAAAGATGATTAACACAATTCATTCTCCAATACACCAAGGCTCAGGGATAGCGCTTTTGTTATACAAATCCTTGATTCAAGTATTAACTCTTGATTTGATCATTTTAGCAATTCTGATTTTATATCCCTTTTGGAGACGATGATGGTAACAATAGATTTAATGGAAATAAAACTCCAATTTCATCACTGAAAAATTGAGAAAAAGTGAGAGATTAGATCGCCGGCCGGAGAAGAAAGCGAAAAAACTTCAAGCCATCGCAAATTTTCTTTTCTTTCTATTTTACATCTTTTGGAGAAGATGAGGTTAACTCTAATAAAAATTAAACTCTGGTTCATGACTCTTAAATGGATTAAGCTGTAAATGGATAGCCAAAGAAGAAAGGGAAAAAAGAAGAAAAAAAATTAAAGCAACAGTTGTTCCTCCCTTGTTGCACTAACAAATGAACGGGGCGTTTTCATCTTTACCCAAATAAAAACAGTAATTTCTTATTTACTCAATTTTTCACAACATTTCACAATTACTCATATCTAAAACTAACTTTCCATTCTATACCCATTTTGACTTTTAATTAAAATAAAAAATCAAAACATAACATTTATTCTACTTTAACATGCATTTA
>JAOXNR010052432.1:0-48589 GCA_028571225.1 Parsonsia alboflavescens | reverse complement strand
CCCCCCCCCCCCCCCCCCCCCCCGCAACTGTGACCTTAACTTAAGTGACTTAATTATACTTATAATTAATATAGTTAGTGAGTAGAACCACATGAATTAGTGAGATGTAAATATTTTAACTGAAAAGGATTTAAATGATTATATTTATTTAAGGAAAATAGATATTTAATTTCACATATTCAAATTAAATAAAAATAAAAAGATTTAATTTTCAAAAAAAAGTATTAATGAGGTATATGTGATCCTAAAATAATATATATACAGTCCGTCTATATTGGATGACGCTGCTTAGCTTGCGATCTACGTCAAGAATATGATGTCGTTTTATTCCAAAAAAAAAATTGAGTAAAGCCAAACCTTGCCAAATCTAGTAACACCCAACAAAGCCAACCCTGCCAAATCCACTCAACATCGCCACACCAACCCCAAACTACCAAATCCAAACCCCCAAACCCAATCACTACTTCAGATCTGAAATCGAAGGAAGGATAAAAAAAACAAGAAAAAAGAAGAAACACCCAAACCCAACCCGCCAAACCACTGGTGAACAGATCTAAAGCAGAGCACCGACGACGTCAAAGGGCGAGCAAATCCAAAGCACGGCACCATCGAAGCAGAGAAGGAGAGAGAAAGAGAAAGAAAGAGAAGGAGAGAGAGAACCACGACAGTGGCACTGATGAAGAAGAGAAGGAGAGAGACAGAGAAAGAAAGAGACGGAGAGAGAAAACCACGACAGTGGCACTGACGAAGAAGAGAAGGAGAGAGAGAGAGGGGAGGAGTCTGTAAGATATTTGGCCCCTTTAGCCCCAAAAACTTAAAAAAAATAAAAACAAAAAAAATCCAACTGAAATGACATCATTTTATCAATTCGCACACTAGTGCACAACACACTGGCACATATCTTAGAATATATATATACATATATATATATATAAATATATATATATATAAATAAATATATATATATATATATCTAAGCTGGGTGGTGCTGCACACATTGAAGATGTGCGCCATCCTATTTCATTCTTCTATAAAAAATTAAATTCGATATAAAAACAAGAAATATTCATAACTAATAAAAATAACACTTATTTAAAAACTCTTTAAATTCTTAAAAAAATACTTTTTAAAAAATCTATTAACAAAATATTATTATATATGTATCTATATTAATAAATAATAATAGTTAAAATATAATACATCTATTCTATAAATAACATCATAGGTCGTGTAAGGCGTAGGTATTCACCTAGTTTTTATAAAATGTACTTTCTCTGTCCAGAATTGAATGTTTATATTTCTATTTTGAATTATTTAGAAATGAATGTCTAATTTTTTAAATTAGTTAAAATTTTGTTAACAAATTGATATTGTTAAGTTCAAAATGAAATAAATCAATTAATTTTTTTAAAAATTTATGCAAATCAAAATAAAACATTCAATTTCGAACAAAGTGAATAATTATTTTCAAATTTTTAAGAGATTCATGTAATTTCTTTTATTAATGTATGACTCCTTTTTTGATAAAATGCACCAAAAAAGTCTATCATTTTAATTTTAACAAATTAGTCCACTTTGACATGTTTATTTACATAACTGTCCCTTCTCATCCCCACCTAAAATAAACAACCCACATGCTTAAAACTAGCAATCTAAACTATAACAAATAATTCATACCTTTAAAAAAAAAAAAACCCATAATGTTTATAAATATGTGTATTGTTTTGTATGCTGCATTTCTTTATAGGAATATAGTTGTTTTTTTAAAAAAAACTCTTTTAGACATTTTTTGGAAAACTTATATCTGTTATCAAAATTGGAAATAACTAACCCAAGTGACATTTTTATGAAATTACCCTAAAAAAAACTCCCTCCATCATTATTTATTAATCATTTGAGCTAATTACTAAATATTGTTGTTACTTTATTAGATATTTTACTAATTTTTTAGTATATTAATTTTTTCCTAATTAGTGTTGTTAGATTGATTAAAATCATAAATAAAAATATTTTAAGAAAAAAAATATTATCCTAATTTCAATAAAACAACGATTAGTCACTTATGAATATAATTAATCGGAAGACTATGAAATAATGAAATACGATTTGGGCCTTTGGGGCATTGCCCCGGAACCCAATGGTAAAGAGGGGGACCACAGTGATTTTCTGGTGCATCTGAAGCACAAGCAAAGAATGGAGCACTCTCACATCAGTTTGCCACGTGAGAGGCACGTGGGACCCCAAATCCATTTGTCAGGACTTTGATGGTCATACCCTTTATGATACAGCTTGGATGTGTAACGTCACAATGATTCTGTTTTGACCTTACAAAATTTGGTAACTTTGTGGGTCCGCCTTCTAATCATTCTCACGGGGGGGCCAATTTACCATCATAATTTGATCTAATCTGACGGTCTTAGTCTTCCCGATTTCCTACTCTACATGAAGCGATTCATCACATCAGGGAATGTTCTCGCGGGCCAGCCACGTGTGCCTGCTTATCTTTAACTTAGTTGATCAAATATTCTATGCAGATTATTATCGGGTTTGATTTTTAATAAAATTTTGCACTTTCTTAATTTTTGACTTTTAATTCTCTCACTTTTTTTCTTAAAGAAAATCACCGAAATTATATTAAATAAAATAGTAAGAAATGCATCTTATAAAAAGACTAATTTATCTCAATATAAGCCTTTTTTATTTGTAATTGAGTACAAGACTTAACTAAACGAGATAAATTCCTCATAACAAATGCTATGGTTATTTCTTTAAGGAGCATTCTAATAACCATCACCCTGCCCCTGCGAGAGATTCTTATCAATTCAAGTGTCGTTTATCGAAGAATTCCTTCTTCAAAGATAAGGGTAATGAAAAAAATTAAACATTTCTTATGTCAGGACAACTATGAAGCGGATGCAGAATTGACTCCTCTCTACAGCCACAACGATGACACCGAGGATCTCCCTACGCGCTCCACCACCTTCCGCATTGCCCAAGGGAGCGGCCCCGCATACTTTTTCGCATTTCTGCAGGGGGCAGGCTTCGAACCCAGGTGGGTAGGAACGGCAGAGACTTAAACTTGGCTCTGATACCAGCTGAGCTAAAATACTACCAACTGAAGCTTCTTGCAAATATTTTCTACAAGGTTACTTCTGTAAAACACCAAAATTTCATCCCTTGTCTCATCAAAGTAATCACAAACTAACTTTTTAGTCTCATCTCTACCTCCTTCTAGTTTGGTACCATTAATTCTTTTGGCCAGAAGTTACTAAAAATCTATTTAAAGTTAAAGGTATAATTGAAAATATACCATTTGTAACTCTTTTCATAAAAATAATGAGTTCTTAATATTTTTACAATTTCTCAACTTCAGTCCTTGTTTTATTATAAGAAAAAGCTCGTTGTTTGCAATTTTTTCTATAAATGGTAAAGTTGATCCTTAGGTTGAAATTCGTCTAAAATCAACAAATTCCATATGAAGTGATCAATTTATTGAATAAATACCTGGAAAATTTATATTAATACATTTGAACTCATTACTTTATATTATTATTATTAAAAATAAGTATATTGATTATCCATATGAAATAATAAAACAATTAAATCATTATTTTATAAGACCAATCTAATGCAATATGGTTTGGAGCTGATGGGTAGAGATTCAAAATACTTCATATTTTCTAACACATATTCGTGTCATACTCTTTTAAAGTAAAATTTATAAAATATATCTAAAATAATTACTAAAAAACATTTACAAATTTTTTATTGATGAACTAGAGAAATGTAATTAAAAATTCAAAAAACATTTTTATTTAATCGGTTCAATTGGATATATATATATATGAGTACATTCTATTCAAATTGACTAGATGAACACTTCCAATACTCATGGATGTGGACAAACTTATCTTTTTTTTGTTCTAGTATTTCAAGTAAAAATTGGTGGCAGGTTTTGAATAGTCTATTTTCAATTATTCCATTCCACCACTAAATCGATCACTTTAAAGGGACATTGGTGATTTTGCACGAATTTCAATCAAACGGACCTATCATAAAACTCTTAAGAAAAGTTAGAAATAGAAAGGATTTTTTTATAAATTGTGAACCAAATTTGAAAATAGAAAAATGTTAAAAGACTAGATGGAAAATTGGCCTTTTCATCTCTAACAAAAGTTATGTTTTTCAACTTTGGTCTAATTTTTCTTTTTTTTAAAATTTATAGTCCCTAACAAATTTATGATTTGCAAAGTTAGTCTTTTTTGGATGGAAAATACCTGGATCCTTTAAAAATTTAAGGGCATAATTGGAAATCACTACTTAAAACTAGTTTCATGATAAATATTGTTGAGTTTAGTTTCCTAACAAATTTACGTTTTTCAACTTTGGTCCTAAGCTTTTTTCCGAGCTTCTCTACTATAACATTCCAACCTAACCTTTCATTAATTAGAAATTTTGGAATTAATATTTGTTTATAAACACAAGGGTTCATAAGTTAGAACTTTCCAAAATAATCTAGAAAAAAAAACTACCAAAATATTGATTTAATGCATTGTTATTAATTATCAAAAAAGAAGAATAAAAGGAAGAAAAAGGACATAAATAACAAAAAATAAGAAAACAGAAAAGATAGGAAAAGAAAAAAGTGAAAGATATGAAAGAAAGCCAAAAGGAAAAAAAATGAAAGCTGAAAAAGTATTTAAAAATAAAAAACACTTAAGATATGATTTAGTGATTGAAAGATGAGACTTTAGTTATGAGTCAACGACTCACCTTCTTAGTGATCGAGTCTTCTTGTATCTTCAAGCATTGATGAGTTGATTTATACTTAAACTTTCCTTTTTCTTTTTTTTTTTAAATTTTACTATCTTAAAATAAAAATTTAAAGAAAGGTTTACAATTTAAAAGAAAAAAAAAGGATAAATTGAAGAGCAAGGTACATCCATTTGACAAGAAATGAACTTTCAATAGGAACTAGATTCTTGCCATTTGGCCAATGACAAAAATTGTCAGAAAAAAATTGTACTTACCAGAATTTTCAAGTTTTATGTGGCCAATGAAAATTTGTTCAATTAAACAAAGAAAAAGTGGAAAAAAACAAAGAAGGGATCAAAGCACAAGCAGGCAGACCATCATAGGATATCTATCCGCAAAAGTTCCAATCAAGACTTAGTTTTTTATTTCTTATTTTTTATTTTTCTTTTGTTACCTTTGTTTTTTTCCACAAAAGTTCCAATCAAGACTTAGTTTTTTTTTTCCCTTTTTATTTTGAGTTTATCTTGAGAAAGCTCCTGCCTGTATTTCTCTCGCAATCATTTAATTTTAACTCCCGTGCTGGAAATTATATGAACCTTTTTTCTTTATAAAATTTATATAGATATATCTATTTATATATTATAGAAATATTAAAAAAAAACTACTTCATCTTTTTTTTTTTTTTTTTTTTTTTAAGTAGCGGGTGAAAAGTACTATGCACTTTGCTGGCAAATTTATTTCATATAGGTTCTGGCAGGTGTGAAGGTTTTCTCCTTTGAGTGTTGATTTGTTAATGTCAACATTGTTGTAGTACAACCATATTAATTTCTCTCTAATTATCGTATGCTTTTGGCAGATAATTAAATCATATGTTATGGGCAAATTTCACTTGATGCATTTATTATTCTAACCAATACACTTTCTTGTTTTGGGGGAGGGCTGGGATCATATGACAAGAAACAAAGATACCCCCCTCTTTATGTATTAATTCCGTAAAAGTTGAAGAAGTAAGTTCTGACCCTTTAATTGATTTAGCTTTTAATCTTAACTTGTGTTTTAAGTTTTGGAATAAAATTTGTTCTCTCGCTAGATGATGCATATTTCATAATTTAGAATTTTTTTTAAAACATTTAGAATATATTGAGAGTCTTATCATGTTGTATTCCTTAGAATTATGTTATTTACTTCTTTACGTAAAGGTAGTGGGTGAAGAGGGAGCAAAGTAAGATTTTAAAATCAAGAGGGAGTGATTAATTGACATATTTTTTTCCACAAGATTCATAAGTAGAATTCAACTTTTTAAGGGACTTTTCCTTTCACTTCTTCCTTTTTTTCCTTTCAATATTGCATTGCATGTAGGCAGGCGGTGGACGGCAAGACAAGAGAGAGAGAGAGCACCAAATCTTTTTTTGATTGGAAGAAATCAATAATCAAACAAGTTTGGCTGAAATGTAATGATTTTGCCTCAATTTATAATAGACCGTCTTCAACAGTTCCAAATATACTTTCTCCTTTTTAGGTTAACTGTTACTTAATAATCCCTCTCCCACTGAATATAATCCATTTTAACTGATTTTTCTTACCATTAATTAGTTAATTGGATATTTGATGATATTTTTCTATATTACTCCTCTAATGATGTATAGTGAAATGATGTTCAAATTATTGAAAGGGTGACGAATGGAAGTTAAATTATCTTAATTTTAACTAAATGAAAACCAATGATTTATATTTAATGATAGGAATATTATTTTCAAGAAATTAATGTAATCAATATTTTATCTTCTATAGACAATATTGTCTCTAATTATTATTATATGCAACTAACAGGTGAAAAGGGATACACCTAACCCGAACCTTAATACTTGAAAGTCAAACTCACAAGTCAAGTAGAAAGGTGGGCAACGACTTCCTACCACAGACCTCTCAGGTCACCGACCTAAGAAATGAGCTCACAAGAGATCTCACCGGACCCCGACCTATGACCTGGTGAGTTCCAATCTGTCTTATACACCTTCCATGCCGTGACTAAGTGTGAGCAAGTCCTAACATACTCAATGAACCTATAATTACTCGTCGTGACCTCCCAGAAGAGATAGTTGAGGCCTTCAACATCCATAGGCAGGTCGTGAGATGAGCCGAAAGGTTGGGTCGAAAAGGTCGTTAGCGAGCTTGACGCTTTCTATCGGAGACGTGAATGACAAGGTATCCCACCTTAGGGAAACTCTACGATTCTAGGAGCAATTAGCTGGATTTGATATGATCTCACAATTATCCAAATCGCCTACAGTCACGTAATTGAAAAGCCCAAATCAAAGAGGTAACTCACAATTCGATATAAATTATTGAGTCACACACATTCCATGGACAAGACACAATACCTTGAGCTAATTTTACCCAAAGAATACACTCAAAACACTAATTTAGACATCGGAGCTATTCCCCGAGCGATAACCCATTTTGGTGATGTAACTCCCCTTTTCTTCTTAGGTTGCTATTAAGGATTCATCAAGGTTCTGGTGTGACCTGAGAGCTACTTTTTAGCTCCATCATTTTTGGCGCCTTTTGTGGAAACCTGAATTAACAAGCCTAGCTCTTCCCCTATTCAAACACAAAAATTAGAATTGTGATGAATCGATCGTAGCTAGCACGCATTCAACCACCACGTCGAACACAATTGCACATTGTAGAATCAGTGCTAGAGGACCCGGTCCCAATGGAAGTTGATAACAACAATCCAGGATCGGCGGCATAACCAGACCAGTCAAGGCCATCATGGTCTGGACCTTCTCGGAGGGTTCCGGCAAACCCTCCACCAGAGCTGAAAGGAGTAGACAAAGACACCCTGCCCAAAGCAACAATGGCATCAATCCCAGACCACCAAGGATAGGTGCAAGTTAGATGTTCGTTCTAGCGATCCGTTGGAGAGTATGGTGGCCGCTTTAGAAGGACTTTCCGGTAGGAGAGATTACATATCAACAAGCAGAACTCCTATCCCATCTCCAAGAGAAGTACAACAGTACCTAGACCAAGGGGGCCGTTCACAGCCCGATCAATCTCGACCTTCCGGAGCAAGAAATGGCCTCCAGCCTAACTTAGAGGGTCAGGAGACAAGTCGAGTGCCGGCAAAAAGATCACAAGCCAAAAGGGTCTAGCTTGTGATTGACTTGAGGGAAACACTAAGCCACGAAACGGGTTTCGACTTGAGAGGCAGGCTCAACCGAGCAGCCATTTCACGGAGTTAACAACGGGAGACCAATCTTGAGGAGCAAGGGAGCTCGCTAAGAACCGCTTGGGGGGAAGGATACCTCCTCGACATAGCCTGATAAAAAAGACAGGTGGCGATGCTCGAGAGGCAGCCCTGAATCCACTGAGAAGAGCAACTCTCCTGGCCAATCAAGAGAGAAATGAAAATCAAGAGACACAAAGTGCAGTGGAATGCCAGTGGGATTCAAGGCACAATATTTGGAGACAAAGTACGATGGCACAAGGGAGCCTCTCCAGCACATAGCCGAATATGTATCATACATGGAAATGTTTGAGTACCTCGATCATGTCAAGTGCCGAGCTTTTCGGTTCAAGCTGACCAAGAAAGCATAGTCCTGGTTCAAAGGAATCTCGGAAGCCAGCATCTCGAACTGGATACAATTGAAGGGGCTATTTCTGAAGAATTATCAGAGCAGCAAAAGATGCAAAAAGGACATCAATGACCTTTTCAACATCAAGCAGAAAGTTGGTGAGAGCACCAGGAGTTACTATAGTCGTTTCAACGACCAAGCAGTGGAGATTGAACAAAAGAATGATGCAATCTACATCATGGCCTTCAAGCAAGGATTGCAAGGGGGTATGCGGCTCTATGGCTGTCTGAATAGCCAGTAAAAACCATCAAGGAGCTACAGACACTTCTCGAAAAATTGATCAAGGTCTAGGAAATGATGATCCAGAAAAAGATACCTGGTTTTGCCTTGGCCATTGAAAAGGAGAACAAGGGATTGCCGAAAAGCCCCCAGACACCAAAACGAGAGAGGAAGGACTCCCAACCGAGAAGGGGACCTTCAGACAAAAAGAGAAAGACCACTCCATGCTTGGTAACTACTCCCCTAACGACCTCGTGGGCGGAGATATTGGTAGTCATAGAGAAGAAGGGCCTGTTGAAGCCAACCAGACCTCTCAAAACACCCTCGGCCAAGAGGGATGCCGCAAAGTATTGCCATTATCACAGGGATCATGGCTATCTAATAGATGATTGCTTCGATCTCAAACGTGAAATTGAGAGGCTAGTCAAGGGGGACCACTTACAATAAGTCTTAGCTAGGAATACCGGCCTCACCAATCCAACTTTTGTGGCCGCAAATCATCAACGACCTCCTATCGGCGAGATAAATGCAACTAGGTGAAGATTCGAACCCCCTAATGGTGTCCTTCTAGATTAGCGACTTCCTAGTACGCAAGATACTGGTCAATAGTGTAATCAGTGTCTTGTACATGAAGGCATTCGACCAAACGGGGATAGATAGAAGTTTGTTGATGAAGTTTGATTCTGCCTTGACAAGTTTCAATGGCAACAAATCCTATGCTAAGGGAATCTTGCGGGTTCCAAAGTTTGTTTACATAGACGGCCAAGGAATCACAGAAGTCATGAACTGGTTGGTGGTTGACGCGCTTGGAACATACAATGCAATACTTGGAAGAAGGGGGGTCAGAGACCTGAAGGTTGAAATCTCTTTGCTGAATTACTGCATGAGGATCCCGATCGCCGAAACCTGGGTCACCCTGGAGTAGGACAAGAAGTTAGCAGTAGAATGTTACCTCGTCGAAGGGAACAGATGAAAGATTCGTACCCCATTCCAAGCATAGATCAGATGGTAGACTTAACGGCTAGTTTCCAATGGCTATGTTTCTTGGAAGCCAAGAAAGGGTATCATCAGATCCCAGTAGCATTGGAAGATATGGAGAAGACCTCGTTCATCACTAAGGTTGGGACTTATTGTTACACAAAAATGCCTTTCAGCTTAAAGAATACGGGAGCCGAATTCTAACAAGCATGCTCAAGATCTTCAAGAACCAGCTCGGGAGAAACATTGAGGTTTGCACGGACGATGTTGTAATCAAATCCAAGACCTCCAAAGACTTCATTGAAGACATCAGGGAGACTTTCCAAACGCTGAAAGCTGCTTACATGAAGCTTAACCCCAAAAAATGCACCTTCGGGGTATCGGCCTGAAAGTTCCTGGGTTTTATGATATCAGAAAGCTGCATTGATGCCAACTCGGACTAAATAAAAGCACTGCTAAATATGGAACCTCCCAGGAGAATTAATGAGGTTCAGAGCCTAACAGGGAAGATGGTGGCCTTGGGACAATTCGTCAGTGAGATGGCTGATAAGGGAGAAAAGTTCTATGATACCTTTAAGAAGCCAAAAGACTTCCAGTGGATTGAGGATTGTCAGACAGCTTTCGAGAAGTTGAAGGAATTCCTGGGAAAACCCCCGTAGCTCATCTCTTCAAGGTTGGGAAAGGAAATTTTGATGTACCTAACTACAACGGAAAAGGCCATTAGTTCTGTTCTGCTAGTAGAAAGGTCAAGATTGCAATTTTCAATATACTATGTAAGCCGATTGCTCAGAGGTCCAGAAGTTTGATATTCCGACCTCGAAAATTTTTTGTACTTGATTGTTATCACTCCAAGGAAGTTAAAGCAATATTTTGAAGCTTACATAAGACTGTTAAAAAACCTTCCACTAAAACAAGCTCTGGTGAAACCTGAACTATAGGGCAGAACGATGAAGTGGTCACTCGAGCTCTCGCGATATCAAATTAGCTTTGAGCTAAGTAAAGCTATCAAAGTTCATGCTCTCTCAGACTTCGTAGAGGAATGCACAAGAGTTCCATTGGACCTCACCAATACTTGTGAAACTGATACCTGGACCATGTACACGGATGGTTCCATGAAAAAAGAAAATTCAGGTGCGGGAATTGTACTGATCAGCCTTCAGGGATTGAGAATCATTTACTCTGTGAAGTAAAACTTCCCAACCTCGAATAATGAATCAGAATATGAAGCTCTCTTAGTAGGTCTAAGGTTTATAAGAGCTTTGAAAGTGCAAAAATTATACGCTAAAATCGATTCATAAGTTATAGCTAGCCAAGTTGCTGGGGAATATGAAGCTAGGGAGGAGAATATGGTTAAATATCTCCAGAGAGTAAGAGATATAACATCCAAGCTTGAATATTTCCTCATCCAGCAAATACCCAGAGAGCAAAATTCAAAAGCTGATACCCTCTCCAAGGTCTACCAGGAGCTTGCGGGGACAAAAGCCGAGTTGTTAGTGGAACAGTTGTACTCTCCCTATATAAACCAAGAAGTGAACTTGGTGATAGATGATCAGGCCGATTGGAGTTACCCAATCTTCAAATTTCTTAAAGATGGCGAACTCCAGCAAGAAGATAAAGAAGCCCGCCGAATACAGAAATGGCACCTTGTTACGTCCTAATAGGAGATGACGAAGTGTACCGAAGGTCATATAAATGGCCGTTACTCAAGTGCTTGAGCAAGGGAGAAGGAGAGTATGTCATTGCGGAAGTACATAGTGGGATATGTGGATCTCACATAGGAGCAAAAAACGTCGCTAAGAAGATTCTAAGGACGAGATATTACTGGCCAACGTTGGTTTTGGACATTGAAAGCATCATTCAAAAATATGCGAGCTGTCAGTTGCATGGAAACAAATCGCATGTACCACTAGCAAAGTATATGTCCATTAGCACCTCGGTACCTTTCAACGTCTGGGGTATTGACATATTAGGACCTTTCCCGAAAGGAGTGGGGGGGTGTCCGGTTCTTGATTGTTGCAATAGAGTACTTCACCAGGTGGGTGGAAGCCGAACCAATGGCAGTGATTTCCTCACCCAAGGTGCAATCTTTCATTTGGAAGAATATTGTTTGTAGGTTCGGGATTCCTCGGGCTATCATCTTAGATAATGGAGGCAATTCATTGGTGACCCATTCAAGACTTTCTGTGAAAGCTTGAACATAGAACAAAGATTAACTTCTATAGCTCATCCAATGGATTGGCTGAAGTCACAAATAGAACCATTATGGAAAGGGTGAAGAAAAGATATACAAAGCTCAGGAAGGAAGGCTGAAAGCCTTCCTTGCCGGACGAATTCCAAGCATCCTATGGGCATGCCGAAACATGCCCCTGAAAAGCTACTGGAGAAACACTGTTCAGCCTATGTTTTGGGGTAGAAGCCATAATACCAGTTGAGGTCTTGATGAAGTCCTTAAGATTGAATAAATAAAATTCAGTCTTAAACGAGGAGGAGAGAAGGGTGGACCTCGATCTTCTTGAAGAAGTCAGGAAAAAGTGGCAGAGACCAATAGGAGATATAAAAGGCAAGTTATAAATTTTTTCAACAAGAAGGTGAAAGAAAGGCTTTTCACTGTTGGAGAAATGGTCCTCAAGAGGTCAAATGTCCTAAAACAAGGACAATTGGCAAAGTTACAAGAGAGTTGCTTCCTATTTGCAGAAAGGTTCCTACTTGTAGAAAGGAGCCCTTCGAAAAGAACGTGCCGAAAGGGACTGACCAAGAAGAATTGGCCTAAGGCAGGCTGCCGAAAGGAGATCACTGAAAGGAGCCCTCCTCAGCAAACTCCTCTGTTTTGTGTGAGCAAAGTTCATGTCAAATATCAGAAGCATGAATAAAAGATAAGTTTGCAGAATTCATTTAGACCTTGTTTCATCTTGTTTACTTAAGTTTTGTTTCAGCTTGTTTACTTAAGTTTCAAAGTTATTTTAAATTATTATGCAAGTTCTGAATGTTGAAACAAAGATAAGATACTAGAGGAAAATCAATTGGCATAAAGAAAGAGGCTGCAAACAGACCTCCCAAAATGAGTACTTATTATAAGACCAAAAGTGTAAGCTTAAAAGGCCGAGCGATGAACATTGCAAAAATGGAGAAGGAAGACCATAAAAAATTCTTATTCTATTATAAACTCGTGTCTTCCTTATCATCGCCTTCTAGAGCCATGCCGATAAGCTTGCAAATCCTTCTCCATGATACCTCTCGGCTGGCAGTGCCTAAGGGGTTCATCATCATCTTCTGGAACCTTCTTCTCCTCCTCAACTACTTCTTGGCTGGTGGTGGTTGAGAGACTCGTGGTATAATCAACAATATGCTTAAATGGAGATCTATCTAAGGATAGAGACGCTCGGAAAAAGTCAAATACCTCATCGAAATAAGTATGCAAGGAATGAAAGAGGAATTGTGTAATCAAGTCTCCATAGTCGTGGGTAGTTATACCTTCAGGGCGAGCATATGCCTTAGGGGCTACGTCCAGGACCACCATCTTTGCAGTCTTGACATCGACAGATACCTCCATGGGCTCTTTCTGCTTTTTAGAAGGGCCCTTGCCAACTTGGCCGACCTTAGTAGCAGCGACCTCTTCCTATGAAGTTGCACAAAGACCTTCCTTCTCCCAAGGGAGAGAAGCAACCAAGTCCGAACGATATAGACCCTCATGGACCTTTGGATCAGTCTTCAGATCTCTACTGAGTTCTCGAAGTTTGTCAATTACATTGACGTAGAGCCCGTGAAGTTGAGGTCTGAGGATAGACTCTATGTAAGCTTGGAAGGTCGGGTTCCCTTCAAGCTTGGTCAGGGAGAAACTTCTATCTTTGTCGCAAAAGCCCTGAAGGTCTCCTAATAAAGCCTCAAGCTCTTGGATGTGTTCCTTCTGCTTATTGGCAAGCTCGACTTGCTGCTCATTCTTCTGAACAACATCTCCTTGGGCTGAAGACATTGTCAAATTCTTAGTTTTGGCTTCTTCGATGTTCTTCTTACACTCTTGTAGAAGGTTGAACACTTCGGTGTAACAGGCATTGACCCTTTCGGCGGAGGCTAAAAGCTCTACATTCTCCTTCATCCGGCTAGCCTTTTGGTCCTGAAGCTCCAAGATCAGGATGGAGAACTCCTGGTCTTTCTTGGCCTTCTCTACTTGCCTCCTCAACCGCTCGCCTAAGAAAACATGGTTGTACAAAAGATAAAAAAGAAGATCAATTTCCAAGCCAAGCCGAAATAGAAGCAACTACAAGAGAAGCAGAGACTAGGAATTCTTACCGCAGCATGGAGGGAGGCAGCAAATCGGTCAAACTCTTCATTAGTGAGCTGCCGGCATATGTCTCGGTCAACTGGGGCAACACTTTCCATTAGAAAGGATTGAGAGGGTTGCCATTAGAATAGTGAGTCCGAAGACTCCATCGCCAGGTTAGGGACCCACCTTGCGCCCTCCTCATTAGTGTGAGAAGTTAGAGATAGACTTCCTAGCCGCTCCAATGTATCAGTGACCTCTTTGGCCGCACAACCTTTGAACTCCAGCCCAATCTTTGAGGTGGCTGGAGCTTTTCCCTTCGCCGATGGTATCAATTGGGAGGAAAGGAAAGAAGAGGAAGTCATTATCTTCGCAAGCCTGGCAGAAGCTTGCAAGGTGTCAGCCTCGGAGCTCCTTTTCAGAGCAGTCCGGGTTCAACTAGCCATAGCCACTTTTCGGCCTTGGCTCTGAGGGAGGGGGATTTAGAAAGATGACAATCCAAAAGTTGCAGTAGCCATAGCGGTGGTAGCAGCAAGAGCAGTTGAGGAACCACCAGCCACATGGACTGGACCACTAGTAGGTACACGAGCAGCCGATGACCCTTTCGGCTGACCTCTTTGAGAGCTGGAGGTAGTAGACTTCAAAAGCCAAGTAGTCCTCATTGTTGCAAAACGGGAAGAAAGAAGACATGTTAATACTCTGAAAAGTTAAGAAAAACTCACGGAAGGTGGGAAAAACAGAGAAGGCACCTACCGATTGGAAGAAGTCTCGAAACCCTTCTAAGGGAAGGAAGGTCAGGTTCGGCGGGACTCCCTAACCTAGTTGAATGAAGAAAAGAAATACGCAGACCAGTTGAGTGCATCCGATCTTCATAGTATTGGAACAGTTGCTCGCCAGCTAGGATCGGGAGGTCATTAAAGAAAGTATTATTCAAATTCTAGTCCGGGTGTTGCTTAGACTGGACCCTAGGACGTCTAGCGAAGAAGAAAGAATCCTTCCAATCCTCGCCGAAATATTGGAAGGGGCCTACTAGTTTGTGTGTAGGGTTAAATTGAAGATACCTGACACTAGAAACATTTGGTGCCAAAGAGACATCGACCTTGAAGAACTCAAAGCTAGAACTCGATAGTTATGGCAGTTCGCTTTGAATGCGACTATATTGTGCACAACGTTGGGAACAAGCTGCATTATGGGGAAGTTCTAGGAGCGAACTATGTCAAGGAACAGAAGGTGTAAATAAGGCAGAAGAATACCCCCTTTGAGGTTGGTTAGGTGAAGGACTATATGTTTTGCCCAAAAGCTATTTGGACGTTCAGATTCTTGGGCAGCAACTATATCCTCTCGGTTCAAAGCCCTCTCCCAACTGATCTGAAAAATCTCAAAGGGACCTAAGAAGGAAGACAAAGAAAAGACCTCTGATTCCGAGGGATGATAAACTTCATTGGTCACAAGAGGAGCCCTAAAGGAATCTCAAGCAAATAAGGTACCTCATTCTCTAAGTTCACTGAGGAAGAAGGCCTAGATACTTCCCTGGAATGGAAAGAATTGGTGTTGGAAGAAGAAGACCTAGATGGAGAAGATGGTTGGATAGAAGATATACTGTTAAGATGAAATTTTTCCAAAAAAAAAAGTAAGGGAAGAGAAGAGAGAACTCACTCATTAATTCCTGAAAGATTAAGGAAGGAGATGAGATGTTCTCACCCAGGGAAACTCGTCGGACAGAGAAAAAGAAAGAAGGAAGGATGATGAAAAAGAATTCCGCAAGCAAGAAAATTATGTGAGCAAGAAGAATTTAGGTAAATCCCAAAATCCTCAAAAGACTCCCAATTTATAGAGGATAATTATTCCTTTTTGGTTGCTAAAAGTATTCGGTACATTGGAAACTGAGGTAACTGCCAAAAGCTGAGGAGGCATGTCACCTAATGGAAATAGTCATTACAAAGAACACAACCCGACCCTTAGAAGTTGAGACTTGAAGATGGTAGTTTAGGCTCCACAACCCTATGAGCTCGCTTCACCTAAAAGGGGGTAATGATGGGAGAAAAGGGATAGATTTGACCCAGACCCTAATTCTTGAAAGTCAAACTCACAAGTCAAGGGAAAGGTGGGCAGTGGTTTTGTACCACTGACCTCTGAAATGAGCTCAAAAGAGGTCTTATCGGATCACGACCTATGACTTGATGAGCTCCAATCTATCTCATACACCTTCCATGCTGCGACTAAGTGTGCGCAACTCATAACATACTCAATGAACCTGTAATCACTCGCTGTTACCAAACAGAAGAGATAGTGAAGGCCTTCGATGTCCATGAGTAGGTCGCGAGATGAGCTGAAAGGTCAGGACCGAAAGGTCGTTAGCGAGCTTGATGCTCTCTACCATAGACGTGAATGGCAAGGTATCTCACCTTAGAGAAACTCCACGATTCTAGGAGAAATTGGCGGGATTTGATATGATCTCACAATTATCCAAATAGCCTACAGTCAGGTAATTGAAGAGCCTTAATCAAAGAGGTAACTCACCATTCGATATATATTATCGAGTCACACACAGTTCACAGATAAGACACAATACCTTGAGCTAATTTTACTCAAAGATTACTCTTAAAATATTGACTTAGACATCAGAACTATTTTCCGGGTGATAGTCCACTCCGATGACCTAACCTCCTTTTTCTTCTCAGGTTGTGATTACGAATTCATCACGGTTTTAGGATGACCGGAGAGCTACCTTTTAACTCCTAGAGCCACGTTAATTAATATAATATAAATAAATAACTGAATAGGAAAATGAGATGACAAAACTTTTGTCGTAGGTTTCCAGTTTTTAAATTCCCGTTAATCCTTAGAAATTAACAAAGCAGAAAAAGACAAGAAACAAAGTTTCTGTTCTGCTGCTCCGCTCTTGTTTGCATAAACAAATGAGGGAAAAGTGGTTTGGTGATCTTCCCCTCACATATGAAACAAACACCTGGGAAAGAAGGGAGAGACAAAGTTGCAGGACATTTATTGAACATTAGCATTATTATACACTAGGGATTTCTCGGGGTGGGTTGGTGGGGATTTTGATTCTAAGGTGGAGTTTATTGTCTTTCTTTACTAAGCAAAGAACACGTTAGGACCACACTAACATAAGCTTTGTTTAATAATATGATTTGTTGATTTTTTTTTTCTTTTTTTTTGGATTTATGTAAGTACCGTTTGTTGATACTTGTGAATGGGTGTGAATTTACTATTAATAATTTGATTGGTAAATTCAAGAAATGGAATATTGGAATGATTTGAAATTTAAATCATCTTTTGTGCTTGGTTCTTGGTAATTTTCAATTAATTTTTATATATAAATATATATATATCGTAATGTATTTCTATATATATATATATATGTATAAATATATTTTTCATTTTTTTTTTTTGAAAACATAAAAAAGGTTGGTCTCAATGCTTTATTTTAAAATAATGAATTATTTAACCATTCTTAATTAATAATTATGAATATTTTTTAATTTTAGTCTAATTTTTTTTTTTTAACTCTCATCTTAATTACGGAGGTGATAACAAAGTAGGAATTTACTCGAATAGTACTAAAGTTACCAATGTCAATGTCGAAATTCAAAATGTATCATATAGAGTTTCCTCATTAGTCAAGAAAGATTTGTCCAAATACGATCGAAATAAAATTATGAAGGTGGTGAAGAATATGACGAATTCGAAGTTATAAATGGGTAAAATAATTAATAATAGTATCCTCAGATTATTGACTGTGAATTTGTCTAGAAGGATAAGAAAAATTGATATTCCTAACAGCTAAAATTTAGAATTTCAAATATAGAGAGTTGTGTATCTGACGGGATTCCAGACCAGATAGTGGAAATCAGAGTCCGATTAGGAGTCCATTTACAGAATAATACAAAAAAGTTGACAAAGGTTTGGCCCACGTTCACATTCATACCCATTTGCTGGCAATGTGGATTCTATCCTCTCATTTAAATTTTAGTCAAGAGAATTAATCTATATAAAAAAAATAAAGGATATGGGTTGTTCCTTTACCAAATATATGAGTTGTTGATCTTCAGTCACGGGTTGTTTATCTTCATATCCAAACCTTCAAGGATTGTTTAGATGTGGTAAGGATAATTAGATAATTTCACATTAAAAATAACTATATTTTAAAA
Source organism: Parsonsia alboflavescens (assembly GCA_028571225.1). NCBI lineage: Eukaryota > Viridiplantae > Streptophyta > Magnoliopsida > Gentianales > Apocynaceae > Parsonsia > Parsonsia alboflavescens. The sequence continues at coordinate 30,569 of JAOXNR010052432.1, read as the reverse complement.
GTTCTTGAAAGGTGATCATTTTTTAAAATGAGATAACAAAAGTGACCGTCTAATGCAATTTTCACGTAATATCTTTCCTATAATGGGATTGTCCCATTAATTATCAACCATTTCTTCTTATTGGTTCTGCTGGTCACTTGTAAACTTTATGCTCCCATATTCTAAGTACTCTTTTTTAGAAGTCGCTAATATATCAATGAAGACATGATATATATCTTTTAATTATTTTTATAAATATATTTTATTAACTAAACTCTAAATAGATAAACTAAACACTATAGATACTGGAAGATTTAGAACCCTTCATCTTTGTTATATTTTTTATATTCTATGGTTATCTTAGTGCAAAAAATTCCCCTTTACACCCATTAAGAAAAAGAAAATATAAAACATAACTATATAAACATGTCTATTTTTTATAAGATAAAGATTTTACGATTGTCTTTAACCTTTTTGAAAGTTTAAGTTTTTACCTATATACTTAAACTTAGGTAATATATGGGCAAAATTTAGACAAAAAAATGTGACACCCATTGAAATTTTTTTGTATAAATTTTGTCAATATATTTTACTACTGTCTTCTAACTTTTGTTCCTAATTATTAAGATGTTGTGTTATATCATGCAATTTCTAACTTTTTTGTTATATCATGTAATTGGGTTAATATCATTGGATGATATGCACGTGTATGATCTCTCTCGCTGTTTTTAAAATAATAACAATAATTCAAATATAACATTTTCTTTTAAAATATAGGTCTTTTATCAATTGAGAGAGAAAAATGAGTATTTTTTGCGTAATATAAATATTCCTATATTGTATAGGATTCCAATTCCATGCAGAACTAGGAAGAGGAGAAGGCCCAGTATGAATATAAGTCGCTACTCCGACTCCGAGTAGGAAATGGAAAGAGAGACTAATATAATATTCAGAAAGCAACATCTCTGCCACATACAATTTGTTGATCGTCTTCCATTCCTCCCCACTCTGCTCTGCTGACAGATTTAGGCTTATTCTTTTCTGCAAATCTGTGGTTCTTTTCGCTTGATATATATGGACAAACAGTCTCAAGAATCTGGTAATTATAATGATTTGGATTTTTTGGAATCCATTATTGGAAGTCTGAATGAGCTTCGCTTGAGTCCTGAGGAGAATTCGGGGGGCAATACTCCTCCAAGCATTGATGATGATGATGTCAAGGACGAGAATACCCCCAAACATTCAAATCAGGATTCCGGTACAAATCAATGGGTGGAGCTCTTCGTTACAGAAATGATGGGAGCCTCCGACATGGATGATGCCAGAGCTCGGGCATCGCGATCTCTTGAAATCTTCCATAAATCTATTAGGGAACGTGAGAAGAAAGAAAGAGCTCCGAAGATTGAGACACTAAAATATGAAAATAACGTTTTGAAGAGAGCCGTTATCATCCAACATCGCCGCCAAAAGGAATTCGAAATTAGAAACCAAGAGTTGAATGCACAAAAGCAGCAATGCGAGGACCAGCTGAAAACCCTAGAAGTTAATAACTATGCCCTTTTGATGCACTTGAAGCATGCTGTTCAACTAAACACATCGATTTTAGGGCACTTTCACCGAGATGTATTTTAATCCTATTTTGAATATCTCATTTTTACTTATATGATTTTAAGGAAAATTTTTGACTCAATTCATTATACACATCACAATATCAATTTCTTAAAAAATTTTTAATTAATTTAGGAAATGAAACATCATTCCAGTCAAAGAAAGGATTTAATAAAATGGCTTCGGAGAAGATACAGCCATGATGAATATATTCATCTTCCTTTCCAGGTGTATTTCAATAATCTGCAGAACAATGTTTCTTATTTCTCATGGTATAAAGCTGGGAAAATCAACATACTAAGGCAAGTTCTGTAACACTTCCTTGGGTGTGATTCACATCTCCTAGATGTTACTAGGCTATGTATCGCAACAAAATTTCTTCTATATTGTAGAATATATACATGTAAGCTTCTCATCCACTAAGAATATACTAGAATTTTTCACTTTCTACAGCCATCACTTTGAGAAAAAACTGTACAGAGCCCAACTCAGTTTAACCACCAGAACATCTTGATCATGCCATCCCAGTTAACAATAACATTTTGTCATGTCAGTATACTGCATGGAGCACACATGCTTTCTCTACCACCACTTATAGGTTGAACTATAACAAGATTTCAGGGCGCGAGTGCTATACAGTTGTCTCAAAAGAATTGTACTAGCCTGAAAACAGAATTCGAAAAATGTCAGCTCTCCATCAGAAATTAAGCAGCTGAAGCTTATTGCTTGATTGTACAAGAAATGTTAAGGTTCACAAAGGTGATAATAATAATAATAATAATAATAAAAGGAATGGTGCGGTATGATTCTATGAGACCATTGAGACACTAAATCAACAAAACGAACTCTGAACAGAACATTGAATGACAAATAAGAAGTTTAAATAGTTTAACCTCCTTTTTTCTCTGTTAAATAGCAATAAGGATAAAGAAATACCTTAATTCTACAGAGCATACTAAAAGGTTCAATTTAGTTGGCAACTTTTCCATGGTTGTGATAAGGAGACAGTACTTGTCGAAGCATCTGGACCTTGTTTTCCATTTATAGCTGATTCAAGAACATTGTACTGCTGGGTTACAGAATCATACAATGCATTTGCATATGCCATTTTTGCCTGCATGGGAAGTGCAAGTCTCTTAACCAACTGATGACACATAAAGGAAGACTAAATTTGCTTAACCACACAAAATGAGAGTTAAATAATAGTTAGGACCACAATATATTCATACAAGTCGAAGGACACTACAAAATTTTTATCCCCGTCTAGAAGAAACCAACAGAATGTACCCAAAATTTATAAGGTAGGCTAGCCAATCACTGAGATTATCCAAAACTCCCCTTGAAAACGGTTTAACCAATAAAACTCTCTTCACACCCCATCAAAATAGGAATGCTTTGACCCAAACACACATAGCTGTTATATGGAATTGTATCCATCACTCAGAAAGTGGTAAACACTATATCAAGCTCAATATACAAGTCAAAAGATGTCAATGTTCAGGTGTAATTGCTTTCATATCTCCCACTTGCATTTGCAATCTTACTCCAATGAATTATATCAAGGGCTTTAGATATAATCGTCTGAATTAAATTAGGTGCTTTCAAACCAGAGATACTGTCATCCCACAGAAAACATTGGATTTGCCCCTAGAATGAACCTATTCATTTAAAAAAAAGGCCAGGTCTGTGTGTCATTGTCAATCCTGCCTTTTCTATTTCAGGGACATCGGTAAAAGGTAGAAATTTTCCTAGTAAGAAAAAACACAAAGACAAAACATAAAGGTGAAAGGGACCAAAAGCCAAGTAACCTCAACTCGGCAGATAGTCTCGAGCATATAAAGGTCTAACCTCCTCAGGGTTATCCAATGTAGCAGCAACAATTTTTGGTCCCACTGATAATCCAACTCCATGGAAGGATATCACTCTCTTCTCACCAATTTCTTTTTCAACCTAAACAGTACTTTAGATCAAAACAAATCCATTGCGAAAAGAGAAATGATCAATTTGAAGTAACAAATACCTGCAGCGGAGGGGGCATAATGTCATAACATCGAACAGCTAGGGGATAGATATGACCAGGAACACCGGCATGTTCCACAAGTCTTCTCATATTGTCCACCGCGGAAGCATCAAATGTTGCCTAACCAAACATATTTTATAATGTCATAAATGCAACTCAAAGAAAATGCTTTGCAAAAGTCTAAAATAGAAGGAACTGAGGTGCACAATGTAAATTATAAGATATGAAAACAGGATTATACAAAATAAAAACTATTTTTCTCAAAGATAAAGAATCTATCAACAACTGGGATATTACCATTCATCTTATGAGGAAAAGGGCTAACCAAAGAACAATATATTTATGTATAAAAGCTCAAATCCATGTGATAGCATTTAAAAAATTCTGCCCATGCAAGGCAAATGGAAACATTATAAATATTCTGTTTTCCTATATCTTGTAAAACAAAAAGAAATATTTCCAGAAAAACTGCTGGTGATACTTGAGATACCATTTCACAAGTGTGGACTTGCAATGGGTAAAACAGGCAATATGTCCTGAAGAAATAAAGAACATTCTAAGTACTGGGATATTTACACGATGAAAAGCAAGCTCTACCTTTGATCAATGATACAATGATGCCAAGAAAAGAAGTGAAAAAAATTATCACTTGGTATCCACAAACACCACCTCCTCATGCAATAACAAACCAAATTGAGAACAATTTAATGTCTCTTGTGTAATGTAACTCTCAAATAAAAGGAGCTAGAGTCCAGGCAGACATGGTCATTAATAAAGGAAAAGGGCCAATCTTTTTTATGCACCACAACTAGAATGATAACTCTCAACCCCATAACCAGGAGCTCTTGAAACAAAACGAGACCACTCAAATCATTTGCACTATCGTATATTGATCAAAAATGAAGAAGTTGACCAGATGCTAGTCAACAAGAGAGCTATGCGAGCTCAATGGAAAAGTCAAACAAGGGCAAATACCAAAGATAGTTTAGTGCCACAGAAAATCAAAGACGACCACATTCAAACAAGAGCTGGAGGACTGACACAAAAGATCCCACATCAGGAAAAAAAATCGCCCTTTACTTAACGTCTACAAAAATTTGATCATACATCATTTAGCTTTATTTTTACATAAAAAGGGAAATCAACTACTTGCATTGATTTGAATATGCATGTTTGTATCACTCAGCATAGCAGAGAATTATCGTTTATCGAAGTCAATCAGTAACTACATGTTAACATCAAACAGAAACACCCAATGGGCCAATTTTTAATTCTATTAAAGATCAAAACATACTCTTAGAATTGAAATTTTCATCAATGAATACACATCAAAATGATGACACCTGTCAGCCATATGTAAGGTTCACAACTATTTGTAAGAGGCAAGCAAATGAAGTCTAAAAGATTGCATTAATTGACGATAAAGTACCGAAGATATCACAAAGTCCTGCAGCCTATAATATTTTTCTTTCTTTCAACATTTAAGGAAAGGAAAAGTAAGTAAAAATGTTTACCGGGTACCATTCCTCTGTAACAGGGTCCGGGCGGTCCCTCCCTCCACTTGGTGCAATCCATATTATTTTTGATCCACCCCTGTGTTCAAGAACGGTAAGAATCTACCAGCTAAAATAAATTAATTCATTTGACATTATAAGCAAACAAACAAAGATTTACAGCTTAGTTTAATTGGAATGCCAGGATGTTGTATCAGCAATCTAATTACCTGGAATCGAAATCCACATAATATACAAATCCTTAAAGCTTTCGTTATCTCGTTTGGAACCGACTTATGTTAATAAGGAGAATAATACAAATTCTTTTCAAGTATTTGGTTTAATAAAATGTGATGGCATGCAATTTATATATGAATCAAATTGCCCAAATTACCCTGAGTGCTCACAATATAAATCACTAGAGAACAGCCCCAGGCAATCGTCTTTACATATGATAACCAAGTTGACACTGTGTATTTCACAAAAATAGTCATATCCCGTTGACTAATATGTTAGTTACAATATTCCAGATAGGATTATAATTGATGAGTAGTTACCTATTTGGTATCTTAGATTCCTATATATACATGTCATTCTTTGTTAATAAGAAGAGAGATTGATTTATCCTCCAAAACCCTAAAATTCCACATAGCTGAGTCATCAAGAAATAGTGACCGTAAAATAAATTATCAAGGAATGCTTTCTACAAGAAACCATATGAGGCTGAGCAAAGATCAACAGAAAAGCTAAAACCTTGGTTATGTCTATTACTGGTCATAGTAAGAGAGATTATATGGCGACCGAAATAACCTATGTTTACCTTAGGAGCAAAGCCATCTCTTTTAAGCTTTTTGTGTTTGCTCTTCTTTTCATCTCAATAAGCTTGGGATCATCATTCATATGTTTCTTTGAATACACGCATAACAGATTCCTACGAAAGAAAACATATTCAGGCTAGGTGAAATTATTCCCTCCAAGAAAATAACAACGATATTTTGCCTTGTTTAAAGAACCACAAAGTATAACACACCTTCCCATGCTAAAGGGCTTACAAAGAGGATCAGTGATAACCCTGTCACCAGCCACATAGGTCTGTATTACAGTGCACACAGATATTGGTTTAATTAATAAGACAAAATGCACATAAATTTTCAAATTAGAAATCTAAGATTATGCACAGTTGGTCACCATGTTCTCAGCAAGGTAAGGATGGGTGGATTCAAGCAACAATGCTATAACAGCAGGATCTGCTTCTGATTGATGGTTTGACATCAAAACAACATTCTCACCCTGATTCATCGTGTACCAGAAATACCCATTAAGCTCACCAATACTTAAAGACGGAAAAATTATAAAGAAAACAATACTTGTATAGTGTTAGAAGGCAATATCTATGACGCCACATATAGCAAACCTAGCAATGCTTTGAATACTCCAATTACTAAAAGGACAACACTGGGTAAATGGAAAATTTAGGTGGACAACAACTTTCTAGATTTAGATCAAATGCAGATATGAAAAACCAAAATTAATCAATGAGATGGCAAAAATCAGAACAAAGAGAAAACAAATGGGAAGCTTTTTCGATCGTTTCAGAGTTCCATGTCAACTCCAAAATCATTCTCAGGTTTTTTGTATCTCTGAAAAGCTGATCTAAACAATTAGTGAGAGGCAGATCCAGAAACAAAAGGTTTACATCTTAATTTCAAAACAACAAAGGGATGATGGCATATACCTGCTGAAGCTTGTCTTCAATTTCATCGAACAGAGAGATGTTGCCAACACAAGAACTCCTGCAGACAGATAAACAAGTAGATCTGACAATCAAGTAAACATAAAAGGCTATCCAACTGAAACAGAAATGTGAAGCCATCTCTTATGTATGGTAACTTATACTCCTGTTGCTGAATTTCTTTCCCTCACTCGAAAGTCAAGCTATATGTATTCTTAGTCATTTACTGACAATTACTTTCATAGTTATGTAGCTAAGCAAAGGTTCTCTTGAAAAAGAAAGAAAAGAAGGGAAAGCAAGACAAAGAGGGACTTGAAACCATGATCCTTTAACAGCTTACGGTAGCTAATGGGTATCAAAATCACATAAGAACCTTGATTAATATTATTACTTGAAAGAGGATGATACGCATCTTAATTTGGAAATAGAGGGAGCTCATAAAAGAACTTGGTTTTTACTTTTGTACCATGTGCCTCAAACTATTACTTCTTCCTAACATGTGAATAAAACATAAAACTGCTAAATATATCCCAATGTATACATAAGCAGTGGAGTTACCATGTAAAAGAATGGAATTTCTAGACACTACATACAAAACTGTAGAGATATCAAGGACCAAAAGATTTGTGATCTTACATATTGACAAGTGAAGGTGTACAAGAAACTATGTCTGTTTGAAATATTAAAACAAAAGTTAAAGGGCCCAAAAAAGTAGTACAAGTGGATTACGAGTCTCATATAACCATCTTCCTTCCCGCTTTATTCCAGTTAGTTTGTCGATATCAGGGATCTACCAGCACTAAAAGTTGGAAGTGCAGGCTGAGTCTCCGACCAAAATGAGAGCCACTTAAATTCATGGACAGAGATCTAAACTGACCTATAACGTAAAATATTACAGCAAACTATCCTCACACACCAAAATTAAAAACTATCCCCGAGTTCCTACACCATCTTGCAAGGTTAGATCTCATGTTTCTTACCTGAAATCAACCAAGGGTCGAATATAACTTTGACCAAATGTGTAGTAGTCAAAAGGCTCTCGAATAGCTTTGTGATATGATGAGAATTCAAAAGGATCCTGCAAAATTACAGCTGAGTAAGCAAGAGGGGAAAAGACATGCTAATTCATAGTTACCAAAATGCTAAAATAACAATTGAAAATTTAAGACAGAAGATAGTAAGTACAATTACCTTCACATCCATCAGAATGCGATCAAATGCAACAGCCATGTTAGACAAGACAATATCATGGGCTTTTGGATGTCCACTTTGATAAACCTGATGGCCAGATAATTTTATAATTTTAGAGGCTGGATGAATTTCTCATAAAGACAGTACTAATAGATTATAATTTTATAACCTATCTGACCCTACACAGCTCCAGATTCTTTTCAAAAGAAGAAAACCATATTATAGGCCAAAATGTTATCCAAGTTCGCGTCAAGACTTTCATATCAAAGCTACTCCATACAAGATTGGACGTAAAAATCTCTATTTTAAGATATTCAAACCATTTTCCTAAAATAAACATATTTCCACCAAATATTTGACTTCTCATGAACACATATTCAAACTTAAATGTTCATTTTCTTTATTAAGGATCAATTCTCACTGACATAAATTCAAACTTAAATGTTCACTCTCCCAAAATATACATGTTTTCCATCTAAAGTTCCAGTAATAACTTCCTTAAAGATCACTTCTCACAAACACATGCAGTCCCATTACTAGTCATAATAGTATAAGGATAATGCGATAACTTAGTTATGGTCAAATACTTATTTTTATCGTAAGGTAAAAGAAAACACTTAATTTTGAATGATGGAAGTATTACAATACTCAATGGCCATTATCAAGCACTAAGGTCATCTTTGTTATGAAAGGTCCAAAATGAGCAAATAATAAGCCACACAAAATTGATACTTACAGCCACACCAAATAATCAGTCAAAAGAAGGAAGGGGTAGAAGAGAGCAGATTTACACATATGAATGGAGAAAATATTGGTTCAATCAGCAAAGAAACATAGGCAAAAAACAAATTTTATCTAGAGGGACAGAATAATATACTCATGACTGGTAAAAACAAAACATATAAAAAAACACACTGAAGATAATAGAATCATGCGTTCTCCAGGAAATAACAATTCCCTCTAGTATAAAGGTATTATAATCTGAAATCAAAGTTCTGATATTTGGAAAACCCGATCCAAAAAAAAAAAAAGGAAAAAAACACAAGGGAAAGAATAACATATAAACATTGGACAACATCTATGAATAGAAATAGAGTAAAGATGGTCGTGGAGAAGAGGACAAATAACATAAGAAGTCAGAGAAAGTCAATTTACGGCATTTCGGTAATTCTGATACAATTCGTTCATGCCCTGAATCACAGTCAAAGGCAGCCAACCAGCTTCAGCAGCCTTTCTAATCCCAGAAAGTAGATCTGTGAAAATAGATTTTTGCATGAGACTGGAAACCAATTCCACATAAAGTACAGGTCTATGAAGAAATTTTGCATCCCAATTTCTCAGCAACATAGGAAAACAGAAAATTGAATGAACACCTAGGCTAAATTTAAGCAAAACAGGATTTAACGCAATTATAACTATGCAAATATACCAGGAATTTATTGTAACTGTTTTCTTGTAAGGTGGCGGAAGCAAACAAAAGAAGTAGCTGCTACAACAAAGTAACCATAATTTATGGGAGAGGAGGAACAATTATCAATAGGAAAATAAGAATACAATCAAGTGTGAATGGCAAAGTATAAACACTGAGTTAATCAGTTAATATTAAAATTTGTAAATGAAATAACTGTAGGTGCCATATCTTTTGGACAATAGCATTAAACGATTATGCTACAGACCCCAGATATCCAGAAAGAAGATATCCACATTCGATACGTGGCAATAGTTAAACTAGTAATCCCAAAAGAGATGGTTCAAAATTTTATCAAAAAAAGCCACGTGACAACTATTTTGTGAAATTCAACGCACGGCTCCTCTTCAGAAAACAGAAAGTTAACAAATATAATAGCCATAAACACATATCATGTCATTATAACAAAACTCAAACTTCAAAATTATAATAAAAATTCTACATTTCTGTCATAGAGCCGAACAATGTTGAGAATTTTTCAATACACAGACATGCAAAAAAGAACAACAAATAAATAAATCCACCGAAACAATAGAACATAGATTCGTGTGGCTCTATAAATAAAACCATAGACTTAATATACAGACACATAAGAAATAGCAATTGAGATTAAAAACTTCAGGAGAATTAACAAAATCATTAATAATATTGAGAACTGTTAAAGATAGTAATTGCTATCCAAAAAGTGTCACATGGATGGAACACTTGATAAACATTAACACGCTATTGACATGTACATGTGTATATACACACGAATGTTCATAGACACTCAAAAACTCAACAGAATACAACAATGATCGAGTATCGAGATACAAATATACTAAAGATTGAGAAATTCTGCTATTCTCTCTATATAAAAATAGGTTTCTATCCCTCATATTTATATAATAAAAGATTCAACAAAATTAAGCACAATTCATTTTTTTAGCATTCTACAATTTGTAGAATGTAAGAGAGAAAACTCAACAAGATAGGATTCATGTTTGAAATTATGAAAATGTAGTATAAAACTTAACCTTCTTCGCTCCGGAAATCAACAAAGTTGAGGGAGAGCGGAAGCTCAGATGCGGATGAGCTAGAAGCGGAAGCAGAAGAAGCTGATACAGCCACATCAGTAGCGGAAACAGCTGCAGCAGCAGTGAAATATTTCTTATTATCCTGAACCATCTCTGCCATAACTCGAACCGACCTAGACGTGCCGCAGAACACTACAGTACAACAAAACCTGGCAGATAAAGAAAATATTATTTTCGGAAATGAAACTGCGGCGGAGGACGAAGGAGAAGGATTAGCAGAAATAAACCTAGGTGGTGGCAGCGGCGCGGTTGATAAAGGAGTGAAGAGGCGGGAAGAGGAGGAGGAAGAAGGAGAAACAGTAGAGAAGATCATCATAGGGAAGTTCTAGAGAGAGAAAGTAAGAAGGGAAAGCCGGAAAGAAAGAAAAAAGTGAAGTGTATAGAGGAGTGTGTGGCTCTTGATGGGTGCGCCGGGTGATTGGATAGAGACGCACGTGCTTTTCATCGCCCAATACAAAGGTGAGTGCATTGCAGAAGCGTAGGGATCCAGAGAGCCGGATGCTGAGATTGGTATCGATCGGGCAGGGTGCATATAGGGCTTTATCTGGATACGGACACGTGTGAGCTAAGATACAAGGGGTCACCTCGATTTTTTGTTTTATCCTATAACACTGTGTTGTATTTTAGAAATAAATTTATTTTGAAGTTAAATTTTTTATTTTAATTTATCCTAATTTTATATTTTCACATTAAAATTAATTTTTTAATTTTAAAAAAATATATTAAATTTAAAAATATGATATTCAATCAATATATTTTTTTAAATTCTCAACTTTAAATTACGTTATTACTCTTATTATTATATTTTTAATAATATTATCACATTAACTTTATTATTATTAATTTATTTAATTATGGAACTCTTTTGAATTAGTGAAAAATGTAATCCATTTTATTAAGAAATTGTTATTTGAAATTTAAATTAAATTTGATGAAAGAGAGAGAGAGAGTAACTTATTTAAAAAAATTACTTAAACTTCTAAATATCATTAAATTTACTGTTTCGTTATTTGTTGCTCTTATCTTCACTATAGATCATAATTATTTTTTCTTGTTTTTTTTCCCTTCTATTTCTTCAATTAATTTTTATTTCAGTTTATTAATTCTTATCCATTATTATCTTTGTTGTATAATAAAAAAATGACTCAATTCATCCTTCTAAAAATGAATGAAAAGCATACACAACAAACGATGATTATGATAAATTTTTTATATTTATATATTATTAGATGAAGGTACACGCAAAGCGTAGTGTATGTGATATTATTTATATGGTAAAATGTATTATTTTTATAATTTATATATATAAATTAATATTCCATTTTTTTGTTTTTATTTTTTTGGAATAATAATTCAAATAAGTTAAAAATATATTTTTATATATGAATAAAATTAATAATAGATAATTTTCCTCAGATAGTCAAAACATTACAATTTTTATATAAAATAAATCAGCAAATTAGAATATAGTGATGATCAAATTTTCAATCTTTTTCAGTCATACAATATATACCAAGTAAATCATTATATATCCTAAGTACAAAGAATGAAATCATTATATAAGTTTTAAATTGGTGGAGTAAAGAAAAAAAAAAACTCATAGCTAACATAAAAATAAATAAGATGTTTAATGGTTAAAACTAAATTATTGAGTATTTTACTATAAAAATTCCATATGTCATCTTTATCTTTGACTCATCCACAATTTCCACGAATTATAGATTGATACTATACTATTAATCACAATATATATATATATATATATAAAAATATATATTATAAATATTTATATTAAAGAATTACCAAACCCTATCTCACTAGATATGGCCTCTTCCTTTTCTCCTGGATAATCTCAGAATCACAACAATTGAAAATCAGTGTTAATAATAATAATATTAATAAACTTGGATTAATTCTTAAAAAAGATATATCAAACTCAATGTTCTATCTATACGTTCTTAGAGGACGAAGATTCTTACGGATATTAATATGAAAAATCTTGATATGATGCCATCAGGCAGACATAGTGAGATGATGAGAGAATTATATTCTCTAAAAAATACTGAAAATCGATATTTAGATTTTAAAGGGATTTATCCAAGAATAAATTTTTTGGAGGATTCTGATCCAAATGAGATTCGATATTAGTATAGTTTTGGAGCTATTAATTCGATATTTATGACTTCACCTGACTTCCCGAGATTAGTGCACTACCTTTCTGGGTGAAAGAAGGAGTTAAAGATTGCTATATGCTTAATCCAATGATTACGCCACAAGATATCTTGGTTTTTAAATTCTTATCTGCTAGCCCTGATTTCTATGACAATGAAGTTTACAATTCTTATCACTTTATCCAATTGGGGAAAGCGGAAACCTTTGCAATCAATGCTCAGGACGAGAAGAAAGATTTTGTCAAATATATTGATGAAGATGCTCATTATCGGAGAGCATGGGAATGAGAATAGTACTCCAAGGAATGGAAAGCTGTTTCAAGAAAGGCTTCCATACCTATGGAGGCATGAAAAGTCACTCCTCCATAATGATAGCACCGGCTAGGACAACACCACCCTCGGCAGACAAATATCTAAAGATAAAGATGAAGATGAGGATGCTTGAACGTGGACAAATCAAATCCAGCCCTCAGGCACAAAGAAAAATTTGCCAAATGCGACAACATAAGGGTAACATCTGTTCTGCATGTCAGCACAATAAAGATAAAGAGAAGATGGAATGCGATACCAGCGCAAGCGACGACTGAGATAACAAGAGATCAGAGAGAAGATAAAAAGGATAGATAACGAAGTCTAACAGACTTCTGACAAATATAGAAAAGATTCACGGCCAGAAAAAGAAGAAGAAGCAGAAGAAGAAGAAAATTCAGGCGAGAATTAAAGAAGAAAACAACAAAAATCATACTGTTCAGCACTATTGAAACATTGTACATCACTGTTAAGCACTGTTGGTATTGTAGCTGAAAAATAGTATAAATAAAGGGTGTTTGTAAAGCCTAGACACGGGCGAAAAAATAGAAAAACGAAACAAAAAAAAAAGAGAGGAGAGTAAGAGAATTAATAAACTTGGATTAATTCTTAAAAAAGATATATCAAACTCAATGTTCTGACTTTGATTAGAAACTCTAACATACAAAAAAAATACCTTTGTGACCATCACGCATCTCATCACTTGAAAAAAGTGTAAATAATAATAATAATAATAATAATAAACTTGGGTTAATCCTTAAAAAAATATTAAATTTAATGTCTTGATTTTGATTGAAAATTCCGATATATATATATATATATATATGTATATATTATGAAATAACTTTGTGACTATGACTTTAATACCTTTTACTTACCTCCTCCTTTTGATAAAAAAAAAATTATTTTGTGTGAACTATGGGGTGTTGAGGATCTCCTGTTATATAATTGTATGTCACTCTATATTCAATCAATGAAAATTTAATACGTATCTCTAAAAGATAAGGTTCCGTAGGGTTTAATTTATCTTTTTAGATTTTAATATTAAAATATATTAAAAGATAATAACTAAAGATTTTTTATTAATTTTTATTAATGTAACAGGAAGTGACATACAAAAGTGTAACAAGAGATACGGATCCTAAATTGGGAGTTTCATTCATTTAGGTAGTATGAAAAAAATTAGAAACTTTGATATATATATATATATATTTATATATACGGATTTGCTAAGGTGCGCTCTCTGGCCTTTAGCGTAACGGTAAATTGCTACAGTGTTGCTTGGCTGCATGTGCACTGTAGCAATTTGCCGTTACGGTAACGGCCGGAGCGCACTTTAGCAAAACTATATATATATATATATATATATATTTATATATTTATATTTATATAAAAGCCATTGTGACTATCACTTTCATACTTTTTTCTTACTTCCTTCTGATAAAAAAAGATTTTTTTCTTGTATAAAAAAGACTATCGCTGAACTGGGAATTTCATTTAGAGAAGAAAAAAAGAAAGAAAAAAGTAAAGAATCATGGAAATAAGCTTGTTTTTGAAGCATTTTATAGATAAATAAAGACAAATGATGAGTTACAAATAAAGAAGTTTTATAGATAAATGAAAACAAATGAAGAGTTACAAATAAAGAAAGTTTTTTTTGTAGAAAATTGAATAGCTTAAAGGTCTTTTTCATTTATGAGGAAAAAAGAAGAGTTTAATAGGAAAATGAAGAAACGTAAAATTAGGTAACTCGCGTATAATTCTTCTATGGGAAAGTCACAAATATTTTTATATAATATTTGATTTCACAAAATTATATAGGGGTAGAATTTCAAAAGTCATTTAATCTAGTTACTCTAAATCTTGTAAACAATTGATTTGGAGCTTTTTGGTAAATTTAAGTGACATTTCATGATGAGATGACCCACAAAACAAAAAATTAAATTCTATTTGAATATGAAATTTATTATAACATATAGAAACAGAGACATTCATTAGAAAAATGATACATAGGCATACAAAATTCTTCCAAATCAGGTTTCAGAGTGATTTGGAAGCACCATATCTAAAGACTCTTCATTTTCCTTTCACTTTTTTAAAATATTTAAATTCTTATTCTTATCTATTTCATATAAAATTATTAGAATAAAATAAAAATATTTTCTTTTCTTTCTCTATAAAAAATTTTAAAACATATATTATTATATATTATATATAATGAATTGTTGAATATTAAACTAATAATAGAATACATAAATAAGATTTTAATTTTATTTACCAATTTATAAATTTATTAAAAAGCAAAATTGTCTATTAAATTATTATAGATAAAATATATTCATAATGTTTTTTTATTAAATATATTTTGCAAGGATTTTTTTGATTTATAATAAACTTCAAATCCTATATCGATGAATCAACTTTTTAGCTCAAGGTTATCAGAGGCAAGTTTATGAAACTAATATATTCATAAACAAAACAGTTAAATTAATTAAATTTAAATCATCAATTAACTCATAAAATTATATACATTGACAAAACTTATCAAATAAGAAAATAATATTAAAGTAGATATTACAAACATAACAAATTCTAATAAAAAACCAAAATTTTAAAATATAAATAATATTCTACATACCCCACGCTTTGCGTGGGCTTCTAACTAGTGGAGATAAGGTGTTAAATCTTAAATGAGCTGCTTCCAAATCACCATAAAACATGATTTGGAAGAAGTAGAAAAGTGGTGTTACGTAACTCTATTTTTATACGTGATATGTCTCTAAAAGTCAACGTTAAGTCATGTCTTTTTTGAAAAACAAAAAAAATAAAAGATTTTATTTTATTTTTTATAACAAAATTGTATAGTTCACTTAAATCTTTACGGTTAGAGACTTTTTTTTTTTTGGCTTTTCACACCCATCTCTCCCCTAACCCTCCCACTATCCCTCTCCTTAAGGATCAACAGTGGCACCCCACCTACCATCATCGTGTGTCAGACTTGTGACCTTCAAGTCCCAAGTGTTGCTGCTTACTACTAAACTAGCAAAGCTTGACACTGTTAGAGACTTGATAATACATTCAATAGCATTTTTGCTAATTCACACTCTTTCAATAATAAAATTTATAAAAGTCAATTACATTCAATTTTGGATGAAAGACATATATGAAAACCCAAATACTGACCGGAATATGGAAGATCCGATTCAATATTAAGAGGGAAGTGGACAACATCCTCCCAACCACCGACCTCCTAGATCTCGCCGGATAGCGAGTTACAAACCAATGAGCTCCAACCTTTCTTGTAAATCTTACATGCCACGATTAGATCTCTATAACACTTAATATGCATGATGAGACTTAAACCACTCCTAATGGCCTCCAGAAATCTCATCACAACCTTCAAGGTTCCCTAGAAGGTGCAAAAATAATTTACAAGACAGTAGCAAACTCATAGTTCATACACCAGAGACGTGCGTGACAAGATGTCTCCCATTATGAAAACTCCACCATTCAAGGGAGCCATTGGTGGGATATGATCTTACAATTATTCTAAATGCCTACTTTCAAGTAATTGAAATTCACTTTGACAAGGTAACTTCACCTAATTAGTAACTAATTACTCGATATAGATTATAGAACGAATGGGGATGACACAAGTGAAATTCATTCAATTTTACTCTCAACGAATATTGATTTAGGCATTGGAGATTTCCTTAGGGAGACAGCTCGCTCTAATGATTTAATATTTTCTGGTTGTGATAACAGGTACCATCACAGTTCAGGGTGATCCGAAGATCATTTCCGAGGTCCATCAATAATGACTTGCTTTAAGGATATCAAGCGAAATGCAATACAAGTTAATATTCAAACTTAGAACTTAATGATTAATTGTAATTACTCATTTATATATATCGACTATTTTAAAATGATTTATAAAAGATTAATCATTTAAATTTATTTTAATTAAATGAATAAATCATATCAATTGATTAACTCATAATTATTAATTACTTATTTAATGGGGAATCGTTTTGCCACCCTAAAGAAAATAAAGTTTTCTTTTTTTCTAAATGTGAATTGTTTCTTCCCAATTTGTCTTTCTTTTTACCGATAAAAAAAGGATTTTTTATTAACTTACCAAAGAAGTCATATATCCAGTAAAAGATACTTACTTTGCAACTCGAAAAATGTTTAAAAACCTTAAAAAAAAATATTATATATAAAGAACCTACCACTTTAGAGATAAAAATTACCCATCCATCTTATATATAGAAGAGGGACAACTCAACTCGTTTCTTTGCTTGACAACTAACAAATTAATTACTTCCATTAAATAACTACTTTTTTTAAAAAAGGTGAGAAGATAAATGAAATTTACATAATTGTTCATTAGACCAAAAGTTTAGAAGGGTTTAAAGCTATTCACAAACGAAAATGGCATATTAAAAAAAAAAAGTAAAGGAAAGAAAATTCCCTATACTTAATTTTTAAATTTCAATTAAAAAAAAAGGTTTGAAAGGTTTCTTTAGAGAATATATCAAGAAGTCACTGCATTACTTAGTAAATAATTTTTCTTTTTTAAAATGAAAGGTTTCTTTTAAAAGCATATATAAAATTAGATCTTTATATAAAGATTCGCATGATTAAAAAGTTTTCAAAAATATTTGTTGATCAAAATCAAATATGTAGATCCTTATTCTAAATTATCAAAACTTAAATAAATCTAATTGTTCTATATAAAAGATAGAAAACTGATCACTAATAAACTTATATTAGTGTCAAATGTAAGTTTTAATAGAATATAAAATAAAATATATTAAATTATATATTTTTGATGGGGGAAACTAGTATAACCCGAATAAATTGATCCAAATGGACCTAAGCACCGAAAGGTCCGAATTGCAAACTAAGAGGAAAGGTAGGTAGCGATCTCTTTTCCATCGACCTCCCAGGTCACGGACCTTCAATGAGCTTAGGAGAGGTCTCATCGGTCTGCGACCTTCAACCTTGTGAGTTTCGATCCATCTCATATACCTTCTTTAGCCCGACTTAATGTCTACGACTCTTTATACATACTATGAGCCTCAAAATCACTCACCGTGACTTTCTAAAGAGGTTCATCAAGATCTTCGATGTTCACAAGAAGGTCATGAAGTTTGTTTGAAGGTTGTTAACGAGCTCGTAGCTCTTGCACTAGAGACGTGCATGGTAAGGTATCCAAACTTATGGAAACTATACAATTCTCGGAGCAATTGGAGGGATATGATCTCACATTATCCTAATTGCCTACTTTCACGTAATTGAGATTTGTTTCAACAAGGTAATGCATTATTCAGTATACATTATCAGATCCCACACTATTCTTGGACAGGTTGATCGAATTCAATCAAAGACTCCCCCAGAAAATATTGACTTAGGCATTAGAGTTATCCTCAGACCGACAGCCCACTCTGGTAATCTAATTTTTCCTTTCTGGTTGTGATTTCAGGCCCCTTTACTATTCGGGGTGACTCGGAGATCGTTTCCAAACTCCATTACTTCTGGTGATGTTTGTGAGAAGGACATTCTAAGCCATGTTTTTCTTCCATACACACAAAGAAAATAAATAACAAGAATTGTGATGGCCTGATCAAACTAACGCGTGTACAGCCACTACGCTGTGGTAGACCACCAAGTAGAGCACAATTAGGCATTGGAGAAGCAGTGCCTAAAGACCCAGTCCCAAGGGAAGATAACAATAATGTGGGACTGATTGACCAACAAGAACAACTAAGACCATCATGGTGCGGACCATCCCGAAGAGTCCTGGAGCATCCACCTGAGCATGGAAGGGTAGGACAGAGACATCCAAACTAGAATGACAATGGCAATAAACCCAGACCACAGAGATGAGGGGGAAGTTGGGTGTATGTTCCTGCCTACCTTTTTGAAGGCAAGGCGGTAGCCTTGGAAAGAATCTCTGGCAGAAGAGATTGTGTATCGATTAGGCATAGTCCTGCCCCATCTCCGAAGGAGACACAACAACCTCGAGGCCACAGGGATTGCATGCAACCAGATCAACCCTTGTTTTCAAAAACAAGGAACAGCCTTGGGCAAGTCCAAACACTGAATGCTGAAGGTCAAGAGGCAGGGCTGGCATAGGAAAGATCACATGGGGAAAGGATTCATGAAAGAGTTAGCACAGAAAGAGACCCACATATGGTCGATCTTAGAGAAACTCTAAGCAATGGGCAAAGTGATGACCTGAGGGATAGGCTCAATCGAACAGCAATCTCCAGAGGTTAGCGACGTGAAGCAAGTCATGACCAGCAGGGAAGCTCGATAAGAACTTCTCCAGGGGGAAGGATACCTCTTCTGTGAAGCCTGATCGAAAGAAGAGCTAACTATGCTTGGAAGGTGGCCTTGAATCCACCAAGGAGACCAACTCTCCTAGCGAATCAGGAAGTACAGAGTAATATGGACTTATTAGAGCCCTCACTATTAGTCCATAGTCTTAGAATTGCTCGAATGCCTTCGAGATTCAAAGCACCATAGGTTGAGGCGAACTACGATGGCACAGGGGAACCATTGCAACATACAGATGAGTGTGTTTCTTACATGGAAATGTTTGACTACCCTGATCATGTCAAATGCCAAGCTTTCAAATACACGTTGGCAAAGAAAACATAATGGCGGTTCAAAAGTATTCCGGAAGCAAGTATTTCGAGCTGGACAAAGCTAAAGGAGTTGTTTCTGAAGAATTACTGGAGCAGCAAAAGGTGTGAGAAAGATATCAATGATCTCTTTAACATCAAACCAAAAATTGGTGAGAGCATCAGAAGCTACTATAGTCATTTCAATGATGAAGCGGTAGAAATTGAGCAGAAGAATGATGCCATCTTTATCACCGCTTTTAAACAGGTATTGAAAGGGGGTATGTACCTCTAAGGTTGGCAGAAGAGCCAATGAAGACTATCAAGGAGCTACAAACGCTCCTGGAAAAATTGATCAAAGCAGAACAAAAGACAATCCATAAAAATATTCCTGGATTCACCTCAACTCCTGAAAAAAAACTAAGGGGTGACCTAAAAGCCCACAGGCTCCCAATTGAAATAGGAAGGATTCTCATTCAAAGGGGGGGACCTTCGAAAACAGAAAAGGAAGACAGATCTTGACCTAGTGACAACTCCCCTGACAACCACGCAGGAAGAAAATTTAGGTGGTCATGGAAAAGAAGGGTCTTTTGGAACCACAAAGACCTCTTCAAACCTCCTTGGCCAAGTGGGACATGACAAAGTTCTGCTATTACCACAAGGACCATGGCCATCTTATAGAGGACTCTTTTGACCTTAAATGAGAAATTGGAAGGTTGATAAAGGAGGGCCGGTTGCAAGAATTTCTGGCTAAGAATGCAAGTCCTGCAAATAAACCACCTGCAGCAGCGAACCAGCAACGACCTCCAATTAGAGAGATTAACGCCATCGAAAAGAGATGGAAATGAGCTTACGGAGGAGATTCAGATCGATTAATAGCGTCATTACAGGTTGGGGAATTTTTGGTTCAAAAAATCTTGGTTGACATTGGAAGTGAGGTGAATGTCTGATCAAAAAAGGCATTCGATCAAATGGGGATAGACAAGAGCTTGTTGATAGAATCAGATACTACCTTGACTAGCTTCAGTGGTAGTACGACCTATGTAAAGGGGATTCTATGGGTTCCAAGTGCCGTCTACGTAAACGGCAAAGGAGTCATAGAGGTCACAGACTGGCTGGTGGTTGATGCACTAGGAACTTATAATGCAACTCTCAATAGGAGACTGGTCATGGTCATGAAGGCTGAAATTTCCTTGCTGAGCTACTGCATGAGGATCCAAGTCGGAGTAAGCTGGATCACCCTAGAAGGAGATAGACAAACAACAACAGAATGCTACCTTGTCGAATGGGATCGGAGACCCCGCAATTTCCGAGCAGGATGATTTTATTGACCTCCCTAAGGAAGAGGATAAGTCTAGAATCCATGCAGCCAGCAATGGATAAAAAGTTTTTCTCAACTCAGAATTCTGGAGAGAAATGAAGTCATAGCTAGAGCAGTCCAAACTCTTCTCGACATTAGGATCTTGAAATTTCAGGGGTAGGAATTATATTGATCAGCCTTGAGGGAGTGAGAATCCCTTACTCTGTGAAGTATAACTTCCCAACCTCAAATAATGAATCCGAGTATGAAGCTCTCTTAGCAAGTTTAAGACTTATAAGACCTTTAAAAGTGCAAAAATTGCATGCTAAAACTAATTTTCCAGTTATAGCTAGCCAAGTAGCTGGAATCTACGAGGCTAGGGAAGAAAACATGATTAAATATCTCAAACAAGTAAGAGATATAACATCAAACTTGAATATTTCCTCATCGAACAAATACCTAGAGAACAAAATTCAGAGGCTGATACACTGTCGAAGGTTTACTGGGAGCTCAAGGGGACCAAAGCCGAGCTAGTATTCTCCAAACCCAAGTTAAGACAAAAAACTTCATGATAGAGGACCAGACAGACTAGACATACCCCATTTACAAATTTCTTAAGAATGGCAAGCTCCTACAAGAGACCAAAGAAGCTCGCCAATTCCAAAAATGGCACCTCGCTATGGTAGGAGATGATGAAGTGTACAGAAGGTCATATACAGGGCCACCACTCAAATACCTAAACATGGGAGAAGGAGAATATGTCATTGAGGAGGTACACAGTGGAATGTGGATCATACATAGGAGGCAAAAAAATGAAGAAGAAAATACTGAGAACAAGTTATTATTGGCCCTCAATGATCTTAGATGTTGAAAGGGTCATACAAAAATACACAAGCTGCCAGTTGCATGGAAATAGGTCTCATGTATCTCTAATGAGGTATCAATCTATCAACACGTTAGTTCCATTTGATATCTGGGGCATCGACATACTAGGACCTTCCCAAAAGGAGTGGGGGGTGTTCAATTCCTAATAGTGGACGTAAAGTACTTCACTAGATGGGTTGAAGCAGAACTAATGACAGTTATTTCTTTGCCAAATTTGCAGTCCTTCATATAGAGGAGCATTGTATGTAGGTTCGGGATTCCACGAGCTATTATCTCAGATAACGGAAGTCAATTTGTTGGTGATCCCTTCAAGACTTTCTATGAAAACTTGAATATAGAACAAAGATTAACCCTTGTAGTGCATCCTCAAGTGAACGGATTGGCCGAGGTCACAAATAGAACAATTCTGGAAGGTCTCAAGAAAAAGGCTGATCGAGCTCGAAAAAGAAGGTTGAAAACCTTCCTGGCCAGAAGAAATTCCAAGTATCCTATAGGCTTACAGAACCACACCTAGGAAAGCTACTGGAGAAACACCTTTTAGTCTATGTTTTGGTGCAGAAGTTGTAATGCCGGTAGAAGTTGTAATGCAATCCTTGAGATTAACTGAATACGATTCCGTCTTAAATGAGGCTGAGAGAAGGGCGACCCTCGACATCCTTGAAGAAGTAAGGAATATAGCTATGGAAGCTGATAACTGTAGTAAGGAATATAAAAAACAAGTTACAAATTTTTCAACAAAAAGGTAAAAAAAAAAAACACTTCATAGTTGGAGAAATGGTCCTCAAGAGGTCGGATGTTGGAAAGCAAGGGCAATTGACAAAGTTATAAGAAAGTAGGGAAGGAGCTTATATAATCCAAGAACTTCACAAAAGAGGAAGTTATAAGCTAGCTGATCTCAAAGGGAGACAACTAATAAGGCCTTGGAATGTTTGTTATCCAAAGAGGTTCAAAACCTAAGACTTTCCAAGTTACACAAGTTGTTGCTCAACTCGGGGGCTTATTTGAAAGTTGTAAAAGCTTGCTGGTTAGCAAGGCAACTTCAGCGACCTATTTGAATTCTTTTTTTTCCAAATGCATATCAAGTTTCAGAGACTTGACTAAAAGTGCTAGGACAAAACAGAGATGATGCAAGAAATTTGATCAATTCTTATGTGATTATATATACGAAAGAAGAGGTCACAAACAGACCTCCTAATGCAGTTAATATAAAAAAGAAGAAATATGAGCTCAAAAAATGAGCATTGTACTTGTTACAACAGGCCAACCAACGAATATAAAGTAAGAAGAAGAAGAATGGCATTACAGAAGCCTTAAAAAATACCTATTCTATTACATATCAGTCTTCTTCTTCTCTTGGAACTTAATGCCAGCTCAGGGGGACTTGATCTTTAGGAGTTTGCTCTTGATCATGGATGCTCGACGGACCTGTTTGATAATCAATAATAGTTTTAATGGGAGTTCTACCCAGGGAAAAGATAAATAGCTAGGAAAAGTGCCTCATTAAAATCAATGGTCCAGGGACAAAAGGGATAAGCAAGTCTCCATAATTATGGATGATTTTTCTTGAATGAGCAAAAAATGCAAAAGGAGGAACATCATTGAGCACCGTCTCAGTAGCTAGAACTTTTATAGCCTGTTCCTAGGTCTTTTTCGCCCCTCAGGTTAATCATCATTGGCTCATCTAATCTTGGCTAGGGTCTCGGCAGAGCAACCTCCTCCTGAGAGGTCGTACCATGATCCTCGTGCTCCTATGGGAGAGGGATGATAGACTACGGGTGATATAGCTTGTTATCAAAGTCATTGTCGGTCTTGATATCATCATTGAGCTCTCGGAGTCTGTCGATCACATCCACATAAAGCTACATCATTTGAGGTCACAGGAGGGATTCCACGTAATCTTGAAGGGGGGGATCCGTTCCAACTTGGTCAAAGAATGGTTGTCGTCTTTGATGCACAGAGCATTGTAGTCATCTAGCTAAGCTTCCAAGTCGTTGATGCGACTTCTTTGCTTGTCACTCACTGAGATTAGCTCCTCGCCTCTATTCACAGCGATGTTGAGTAGACCATTCAAAAAAGGGTTGCGGCCCATGGGCTAGGCCCTGGCCCTATTCTTTATGGGGTAGGTTGGGCTGGGTAAATGAAGGCCATTATGTAACAGGGTTGGGTTGGGCTTAGCCTTTTTAAATTAGGGTTGGGCTGGGTAAGCCCAAGGGCTTTTTAAAATTATTATTAATTTAATAATTTATGTTATTAATCAATTTATCATCTCTTTTTCGTCCTTATCGTGATTGGCAACCTTATCGTCCTTTCCTTTTTATTCTCCCCACCCAATATAGTTCCCCCTTCCTTTACTTGCCTACAGATCATTCTAGAAAACCAATCCTCTCATTCATTCAGATCACTCTCCAAAACCAAAAATGTCTGGAATCATTCACAAGATTGAGGAGACTCTCCACATGGGAGGACGAGATCACAAGCATGGAGAAGGAGAAGCACAAATCGGAGGGCCATCACGACCATAAAAAGGAAGGCCACAACAGAGAGCACAAAGAAGGGAGCGTGGAGAAACTCAAGGACAAAATCCACGGCAATTCCGGGGGACACCCTGACGAGAAGAAGAAGAAGCACAACGAACACCATGGCGATAGCAGCAGCAATAATGATTGATTGATGATCTCTTTCTCTCTATGTCTTTGCATAAGGCTTTTAAGAATGAAGGGATATTTAATTGCCTGTTGTTGTGTTTCCTGCATCGATCTTTTGTAATAAATTATTCCTCGGTTTCTTATAGATTGTAGAAGGCATGTTGAATAAAGTGCTGGAACAATGTGAATGGTGTTTAGGAAGCCAAACTAGTCAGGTAAAGCAACTGGACCTAGAAGTAGGCAATCAAGGTGGGGGCTCTTGGGCCGACCCTTGGGTTTTTAATTGTTGGGCTGGGCTAGAATATTATTTTCCATTCAAGACAGGGCTTAGACCTAACCCAGCCTTGATCCTCTAGGGCTTAGCTGGGCTTGGGCTGGTCTAGCGCTTTTTGACATGCATAATGTTGAGAGCAGTGGACAAGTGTAGGTTTTGAGCCTTGGCACTAGAGAACCTTTTCTCACTCTCTTGTAGGAGAGTATGGACAGTAGTATAGCTGTCTTGAACCAGCTCAGTAGCGGAGGAAACTCCTGGACCTCCTCAAAACGAGCTTTCTCATGCTGGAGCTCGGTGATCAGAGTGGAGAACTCCAAATATTTCTTCTCAGCCTCTCGCGCAAGAAAACATGGCTTTGGATAAAAAAAAAAAAAAGAAGAGAGGTCAGTATACAAAAGAATTTGTACAAAGGCTATATGTAAACATGAAAGGAGAAACAAGAAAACTCATCGAGGTATGGAGAGAAGCAGCATATCTATCTAGCTCGTCGTCAATGAGTTGTTTGCAGATTTCTTTGTCGATGGGTGGTGCACACTCTATTAAAAATGACTGGGAGTGTGGCCATTGAAATAAGGCGTCGAGGACCTATCTGGTGGTCCCCTTAGCAGAGGGAGAGGCCAAGGAAAGCTTCTCAAGCCTCTTGATGGTCTCAGCGTCCTCTTTAGCAGCGCACCCACTGAAGTCTAACTCCTTCTTAGAAGTCACAGGTTCTTTACCGTTCCCAGAGGAGGTTGAAGGGAGATCCTTCCTCTGTTGGATGGATTGGGGGGAAGGAGAGTTGGAAATGGTGATCTTTGCATGGCGCTCAGATACTTACAATACGACTGCTTTAGCATTTCTCTTCAAGGCATTCCAAGTTTGGTTTGCCATTGTGATTTTCTTGGTCCTTGATTTGGGAAAGGGAATTCGGAAGGAGGTATCCACAGAAGCTAGAACAATGGCCGAAGCTCCAGCAGCGCTGCTTGACCTGCCAGAAGGAGCTCGAATGGACAACGACCTGCTTTGTTGTCCCTGTTGAGCTCGAGAATGAGAGTTAAATAAGCAGGAGGTCCTTATCGCTGTCAAAACAAGGGGAAAATAAAGATGTTAGCCATCATGTTTGAACAGAAGAGCTCAATGAAATTTACTAAAAGCCATAAAATGAGGAAGTTTCCTACCATTAGGAAGAATTCCCATAGTATTTCTAATCCGTGGGACTTCCCAATCCAATAGAGCGAAGAAAAGGAATAGGCCAGACCCAACGTTTTTTATGTCGGAGTTAGCAATGTAACAAGGAATCCTATCTCTCTTTTGCTCCTCAAATAAAGTAGGAAGGCTATTAAAGAAGGTCTTATGAAGATTCTAGTTGGGATATGGTTTTGCCCAAACCAGATTTGCTGGAAGTCTAGCAAAAAGAAAAGAGTCTTTCCAAGGTCTATCAGAAGACTAGAAAGACCCTAATAACCTATACCTGTGATTGAACTGAACATACCATAAGCTGATTTTGCCAGGGGGGTAGTAGAGATGCCTACTTTCAAAAAGCATCTAAAAAGGTGCAAGGAAATAGGGATTTGGTAGAGATGGAAGGTTGCTATGAAGCATATGACAGACCTAACAGCATTAAGAATGAGTTGGGAGATGGGAAACCCCTAGAAATAAGCTATGTCAAGGAAGAGGGGATCAAGGAAAGGTAACAAAATTCCTTCCTCGAGGTTGGTTAAGTGAAGTACTTTGTGCACGACACGCCTGCTATTGGGATGCTTGGATTCCCGAGCAACCACGATGTCATCCTTATTCAACCCTCTCTCTCCATTAATTTGGAAAATTTCAGAGGGACCTAAAGGGTATTTAAGAGAAAGAACCTCTAGCTCGAAGGGATTATATACCTTACTCTTAATCCGAGGGGCCTTAGCAGTATAGAGAGGCAAGTAGTATACTTCATTATTAGAGTTCTAGTATAGGAGAGCCCTAGGAGTCTCTTCTGTATGAAGAGAAGAGGTACTTGACTGGACCAAATTGCTGGGAAGCCTCGCAAAAAAGAAAGAATCCTTCCAATCCCCGATGGAGGATTGGAAGGACTTACTAGTTTATACCTAGGGTTAAACTGGAGGTACCCTACACTAGTCTTATTTGGTGTCGAGGAGACACCTACCTTGAAGATACATCTAAAGAGGTCCAAGAAAACTAGAACCCTATAGAGATGACAGGTCGCAATGAACCCGATTATTGTCGGCATAGTGTTGGGGATGAGCTGTGCAATGGGAAAATTCCAAAAATGGGTAATGTCTAAACACATGGGGGTGCAAATAAGGCAGAAGAATGCCCCCTTTGAGGTAGACACCCTAGCAGCAACTATGTCCTCCCTCTCTAAACCCCTCTACCCACTGATTTGAAAAATCTCTGAGGGTCTTGAAGAAGAAGATGTAGAAAAGACCTCTAACTTCGAGGGATGGAAAACTTTATTGGTCACTCTGGGAGCCTTAGCAGGGATTGGGGGCAAATAAAATCCCCTATTCTTAGGGTCTATGGGAGAAAAAGGCCTGGTAACCTCTCCGGAACGAAGAGAGGGAATGCTAGATGCAGAAAACTCAGGGAAAGATATAGAAGACATTCTGAAAAGATTAGAGTTTTTTCAAAAAACAGTAAAAGGAAAAGAAAAGAAAACTCACTAGTTAATTCCTGGGAGTTAAGAAAAGAGTTGTTCTGAGCTCTGTGTTACTCGTCAGACAAAGGAAAGAAATTCGAGAAGGAAGTGGATGATGTCGCAGCAAGAAAATTCTATGAGCAGGAGATTCCGTAAGTAAGAAAAGAGTTTAGGTAAATCCTATAATCTTCAAAAGCCTCCTAATTTATACAATATAAGGAGTCCTTTGGGTTGCTAAAAAGGATCTAGTACGTCGGGAACCGAGGCAACCACTAAAACTGATGAGGCACGTCACCTCCCAAAAACTAGCAGTTGCAGAAAAATGGTGCGACCCTTAAGAGGTCGCCAATAAAAAGATGGTAATTTAAGTGCCACGACCTTCAAGCTCACTAGGCCTAACGGGGGGTAATGATGGGAGAAATGGGTACGACCGAGATAGACCAGCCTAAATGGGCTCAAGCCCCGACTCTAATACCTGAAGGTTAGACTCACCAGTCAAGAGGAAAGGTGGACAGCGACGTCCTACCACAGACCTCCCAAGTCACCAACCGCTAAGATGAGCTCAAGAGAGGCCTCACCGGACCATGACTTTTGACCCGGTGAGGTCCAACCCATCTCATACATCTTTTATGCCACGACTAAATGTGCGCAACTCCTAACACACTTTATGAACCTATTATCACAAGTTGTGACTTCCCAAAAGAGACAGTCGATACTTTCAACATCCCTGGGCAGGTCGCGAAGTTGGTTTAAAGGTCGTTAGCAAGCTTGTAGCTCTCTACCAGAAACGTGCATGGCAAGGTAACCCAACTTGGGAAAACTCCACGATTCAAGAAGCAATTAGCGGGATATGATACAATCTCATAGTTATCCTAATTGCCTACGGTCATGTAATTAAAGAGCTCTAATCAAAGAGGTAACTTACTTTATTTGATTGATATATATTATCGAAACACACATAGTCCATGGGACACGGAAAAAGGGACAAGATACAATAGATTGAAATAATTTATTCAAGATTACTCTCTTAAAATACTGACTTAGACATCAGAGCTATTCCTTGGGCGACAGCCCATTTCGGTGACCTAATCCTTTTCTTCTCAGGTTGCGGTTATAGATATCATCATGGTTCAGGATGACCCGGAGGCTACTTCCGAGCTCCATCAATTATATTATATATATTACCGATTTATACATCTATTAATAAAATTGTAACGAAAGAAATATCCCATTATAAACTAAACAAATGCCAAGGCCAAGTAAGCTATCTCTTAAATTAGCTAGCGCATCCTATTCGGATCACATTTGTGCACCGACGAGATAAAATTAGTATCTCTAATTACTTATGAATTATCTATTAATTTCATGATAGAATCTCTTTATTCATATTCAAATTAAAAATATAAAATATTTCAAAACAGAAATAATTCACCAATATATTTTAATAATAATTACATGCTCCTATTTTTTTGTGGTAATGGTTATCGAGGTGAACGTGGCTCCAAATATTCTGTTAGTTCTTCTATACCATCTTCTACATCATCTAATAAAATAATATATATTACTTGATTTAGGTAAAATATCCATAGGATTTAGTATATCTTTTATAAATTTTATTAATAAAATATGTCTGCAAAAGCATATGTGAGTGTAAAGGCTCAATTGGGAATGGACTCTTGGGCCGGCCCGGCCTTACCTCGTAATTTGGAAAGGTTGGATTTAAAAAACCTAACCCTAATAACAATAGGGGCTTTTTTTTAGCCTGACCCTTAAAGGCCGAGGGCCAACGAGGGTTGAGAGAGGGTCGGGCCGACCCTTGGGGCCAAAGATATTAATTTTTTTTTTATTTTATAATTTTTTTATTACCTACTTTTATTGAAAATTATAGAGATATTATTTTTTAAAAATTACTGAAAATTTTTATTTTTTTAGTGCTTTCAAATTTAATGTTAATTGATTTTTTTCTTATTCTTTTGATTAAGATGAATATGAGGAGATTTAGCAAACATTATCCAAAGCTGATTCAAACATTCTTGAAGTTGCAAGTATTCCATTTGGGAGTGTAGAAGAATCAATTACTCCTCTCTGTATTAATGAATATTAATACTGAGTTTTTCATTTGTATGCTTGGTTTGTATATCATTTTCTACATTTTTTTTTGTTGTAATTTTCTATTCATTTTTTTTACTATTTCTACAATTTTTTTTAAAGGTAATGTGACAATTGAATTGTTTTATTTTAAATATTAAAAAAAAAAAAAAGGGATTGACCCTGCCCTGTCTTTAACCCTTGTGTGGTTAGGTTGGGTTCGGATGTTCATGGTTCTTCAGAAAATGAGATCGACCCGTCTCGACCCTTCAAATTCTCTGACCCTTGATGTTGGGGTTGGGCTGGGGCGAATTAACCCTAATTGACACCTCTATATGAATATTTATCATTGGTGAATGTAAAAGATATGTAAACTAAGTACTACAAAATCGGGAGCCAATGAACGTGTATCTTTCATCCTAACAATAATTTCCGGGAATCAAATTTGAACAAACGGTGTACGGGGTGAAAACAGAGCAACTAGTTTTAATCTTTTTTTTTCTAGCTTTTGTTTCAGCCTTTTTTTAAATCTTATTATATCGTATTATTTTTAGAATTTTTTCCATAAATTTAGAGTTTTTTTTCTGACTAATTAAACATTCTTGTCTATTTCAAAAATATCCAATTTCTCAAATCATTTCAATAATGTCCAATTGGATAATTTATTTTCATTGGGTAATCAAATTGGTACGGGTCCGGGTTTGAAAGGGTTGACCAATGGAAAAGACACTCATACCCCTGTGAAAGTCGAATGGTACATTTCCTTCCTTCTATGCACCGATGTGTGGCCCGTCCCTCAAACAAACAAAAAACTCAGAATTTAAAAAATTCTTGGCCGTTACCGTTGCCGGAGCCGAAAAACAAGTTAACAAGATAGCAAGTCATCTTCTTCAATTCCACCGTCACCTAAGCCTTTCGACAACATCCACAGTTAAGTTCTCTTCTCTATTTTTTTTTTATGTCGTTTAATTTCTTTGTGTTTTCCCCTTCAATGATCATTTAATTTCTTTACTTTTAAAGTGATAGTGTTAATTAGAAATTTATGAGATTGTTGTGATGTGCATTGAACTGGTTT